>CM050164.1:79131497-79278997 GCA_027410445.1 Discoglossus pictus | reverse complement strand
TATGACCTCTGTTCCTTAAGGCTACACATGGGACAGGATTTAGGGATCTCTGTGTGTAAATATGTATGTTCTTTGCACGTACTGCAACAAAAATAGCTCGGCCACTGGTGTTATGTCAATGCTTTTATTTTCTGAAGGGACAATAAATTAAAAGCTCGCCCAGCATGAGTAAGAAAAGCTAGAGGCTTTGAATTCCTGAAGGGACCATAAATTACAAGCTCTATGTGAATGTTTACACACTTTCTTCACTGCAATAGTACATTTTTTGGCTTTGGTATTAGTATAGTTGGAGAAGCCAAACGAAAAATCTCTTTTTATTTTATTCTTCTCCATTCACAGTCAATTGTCCACCCCCACATCTAACATTGCACTCATAAGTCTCAGAAAAAGTTCCTCTTATTATTTATTGCTTTTATGTCACCTATTTATCTAGCAGTGAATGTATTTTACCACTTTTGATATGTATCCAACATAAATATAGCAAATTGAATGTATGGACATTTGCGGGTAGTTTGTGATTTCTAGTCTTTTCAGAACCTGGACATTTAAACAAGTGTTATTCAGCAGTAAGGGAGGGCAGCCAGTCTATAAACAATATCTTATAAAATAGTGAAGTATGTTTCAACTTTATCCATTAAAAGACAAAAAAAAGAAAAATAAATGGTATGTAATCATCAAGAAAGACTGAGTAAAAATCTAAAATCTTGCAGAGCTCATCAAAAAGATGTGATAAAATGGAAAGTCAAGCTGAGTGAGTCTGTGGTTAAGATTATTAGTGCATTTCTTTTTTTTTCAGATCAGATGGAATAATACTATACGTCATATAAAACATGTATACATACTACTGCTCTTTCCGAACACTGTCGAGTCCTGGGGTCTCCTTAAAGGGCCACTGTATCCCATGTCGTCTTTTGATAATGAATAAGAAAAAACAAGATAATATAACGCTACCTTTTCACCTATTTCCACCTTTTATATGCAAGTATTCTTTGCTGTGGTGTTCTGTAAACAAATAAGTTTTCCATTAGCATTGCTGACAACACTTGCCGTATTAGCTGCAAAATTCCTAATGTGATTGTAGATTCCACCACAGCCATGGTCGGATTACCCATTAGGCCAACTAGGCAGCCGCTGCCCTGTAAGGGGCGCCACTTTAAAAAAAAAAAAATGGTTCCTGGCTTAAAAAAAATTAGATGCTGTAATTCATAGTCTGGCTTCTAGGGGTAACCACCAACAGGAAAAGGATAGGAATGGGTGAGTGCATACCTTGTGTACTCACTCACAGGGGCTCCTCCACTTCACGGCATAGGGGCTCCGAAAAGGTAGATCTGGCCATGACCACAGTATGATCACATATAAAATGTAATACATTAGATTCTCTATTTTTTGCTTTGTAGTTTTCAAGTCTAGTTCTTTATAATTTTCAATATAAGACTACAGTGGTTATCTAAACAATAGACAAACACATAAAAGGGAGTACTAGAATCAAATCTAAAAGGCATTAATCATGGGCATATGTAGCGATTATGCTGCCCTAGGCCATTCAGGTTTGTGAGCCTCCCAATGCCCACAACCCCACTTGCAACTCCTCTTTTCCCCTATATCTCTAATCATAGGTTTATGTATATATATATATATATATATATATATATATATGTCAGAAATTTTCAGGTACACTTACTTACAGACAAACATATCACTTCATATAGATATTTCTGTGCATATACAAACATATTTCATTGTACTGCACTGCATTTTCAGGCAGCCTGTAGCCCCCTGTAAATATGATGCCCTAGGCCTGGGATTAGTAATTATGTTTTGAACATGTGATCCTGAAGACATTAAGTAACACAACAAAAAAGCTTACACATTCACCAATAATAGGTACAGTTCACTTGGAGATCTAGCACCAATTCCAAACAGTAGATGGCAACAGAGGACAGCTTCCTACAATAGTGTCTCGAGGCCTGGAAACTCAGGAAATCTCATTTGTTTCATTTATCTAACAGTACCGCTTGACCTGAGGATCAGAATAAAACTCCTTAAAGCTTGTCCTAAAATATATTCCTTTAGTAATAAGACTATAACCTATTATTTCACTACTTCACATGTAGCAGAATTATATCTGGAAGAACAGAGGTAGAGTACAATTGAAATCCATCTCTTGAAAATATGGTATTGTGGAAGAGATCAGAATCCAGGCCACATTTACAACAACCAACCAAAATATTCCATTGTGTTCCAAAGTCATGTAGATTGTATACTGCAACCTTTAAGTTGAACCTGAAGAAATAACCGCCTTCAATCATTTACTTGAACATACACAGACTATTATGTTCCCAGGTTTTACTATGAAATTGAAAATATTGTATAAAATTCTTTGCCCAGCATTTGTTATTGTGCTTGTTGTTGTCTATACAATAAGCCCAGTCCCACTTTGCAGTGGCATTTGACATTTCTATGCAACCTTTCCCCCTCTTCTTCATTTAATTGCCCTAACCCATGCCCAATTGCAAAATTCCATGATGCTCTCACATATTTTGTTAGCCTGGGTGCAATTTTTTTGTAAGTACATTATATAGTTAAAGCGTCTGATTCTTTTTCAAAAATGGGAGGGTAAACACATGAGCACAAGATGGCTACCAACCACTGTCTACCGAGTAGAACAAAACATATCAAATTTTCTACAATGTAAAATGTATTATACGCCATAGATGGATTATTAATATATATTTATTCCTACAATATGTTATGAAGACCTGCTGGTATTGCTATAATATGCAGCGGATTATATAAATAAAGATAAAAAAAAAACAAATTAGGATCTGTCTATGCTTGTGCAGTATCTTGCTTATCTAATGGATTACAGTGAGAGAAATGTATTCGCTATTTAGTGAAGCCTTTTAGTAGTGCAATATATTTGTCTACAGTAGTTCATGGCATTTGTTTCAATGACAGCAGATGTTTCTTCTACAGGTGTCCATTACATCTGGATACCAAGAAAGCGGCCTATTATAAAGCTGGAAACCTCATGCCTTTAAAATGTAATTGGGTTAATTCCTTGTGCTGGAGTGCTTCAAACTACAAAGTCGTTTTATAGTACATTTAAGAGCCTTTTAGCTTTCTTTTTATACTACTGATATATAAGTAGCTTACTCTTGCACAGCCATATTCTCTTTCTCTAATGTGAATAAACACTGAATAAAGCAGCCACTTGACAGCGAGAGGCAAACCAAAACTATGAAGTGGTAGGACTGCATGATCAAATTAATTTCATAATGACAATTTTTTTAGGGAAATAATAGGTTTCCTCAATATTTCTTAATTATAGATGGAATTTATCTTCTTTTTGGCACAAAGCATTACTGGATTGTCTTTCAGTTGATGGCCTCATGTGCAGTCTCTGAGTTCTTACCAGTGTTTCAAACCTTTTTATTTTAACCAAAGCAAAATGATAGGCTTGCTATAGGAAATGAATGAATTGGTGATAGAGGTAAAAATAATGAGGTGAAGTATTGAGGAGTGCAACTGCGTATTATTTTACTAGTTTCCTGAGATATAATGGACTGAGAGTGGAAAGAGGACAGAGAGCTGGCTGGTTACGCATAGAGAGTGCACGAGGGCCACTGTGACCCTGGGCCACCTGTTGCCAACCACTGGGCTAGATGGTCTTGAGGTCACACAAAGTATTACTACTTTCTTCAAGGCCATTGCTTTAAGTACAGCAGATTGCTGTCCTGAAAACACTGCCATAAAAGGATCCTTATGTATGTATAGCTCCCCTGCCGAGATTGATCAAACGCCAAACTTTATTACTCCTGTAGGCACCTTAAAGTTACTGGGGTTTAAGGTGCACTAAGACTTAATACCATGTAATAAACCAAAGCCTGGAGTCAAAAGTAACCATTGGGATTTTTATAGGAAAATATTTTACCAGTACACCTTCACTATCAGCACAAAAGCTGTAGAACAAGTGCCAGTTGCAAAATATCTGCAATTATGCAGATTATTTAAGAACCACTGTAGTCATATAATTAATATGCACTATTTTTAAGAAGTATACTTAAAAAAATAGTTTAAATATGTAATAAAATAACACTGACTTACATTATATACTGTAGAAAATCTAATTTTTTTTGTTTCTGCTGATTAACTTTGTATGCCTATGAGGTTTCTGTCGGCACAAAGGGAAAGTGGCAGCTATGATTACCAGCCCTTTCAGTGGGTCAAATTAAAAGCTCATTAGTTTACAAGTATACAACCTCCTGAGGAAGTAGCAGCAATATAAGCTAAGAGAACAACATGGAATCCCACAGTAAAGAATAATTTAATGTAAAAGTTAAAAATATGAGGCTAGATTTATTTTTGGTTTCTACAAATATTTTGCCTATTATCAAATGTAGTTATTCAAAAGATCATGTGAAAAAATATTGAACACCATGGCCCTTTAACTGACAGACTCAACAATACTGCTGCCTTCTACATTTCAGAAATGGTCTCCAAATACTACTCTAACTACCTTTTTCCATGCTCTTCACCCCCTGCCTCCACCATCTCCAGACTACAGGACTTCTCCTCTCTTCACAGCTTCAAAAGCTCCGAAACCTCATCTGTTCAACTTACATCCATGCTCACTAACATAATCAAAGTGTCTCCAATAAGGCACAGAGAACACTTTCCTGTGCCTAGAACACTTTCCTGTGCCTAGAATTAAAAAAATCCAGGGATCTAATCATGTAGACATAATTTCTTTTTAGAATTAGCCCATATGTTAACATAGCACATTAGGCATTTCCATCAAGTCTCCTATTCTCAGAACTTTTACAGGATCACAGACTGGGCAGAAACTGCGTGGCAATCTATAGATACAATCTGCAAGAGGATCAATCCAAAAGACCTAATCAGGATGGTGAACAGAAGCTTGGTAAATATCATAAGTGGGTAAAGATTTGGTACCAACATATTAAAACCAAATGTATACAGGTGCCTTAACTTAACAGCACCTACGGGGTTAAGACACCAAGGTAAAAGACTGCTGCCTGGCAGTGCCAGTGAAAGTGATCAATGCATCTCTTAAACTTAATTTATTGGAAGACACAAGTTAAAAGCTGGGATATCTCCCTGTGTCATTGTGATATATTGATATTTATCCAGCCAGGTTAAACACTCAATTGGAAGCAGCCAGCAGTTCAATAAAGGCCATTAGGGGAAATAACCATAGGAGTGCTGTAAATCCCCTGAGGTAAATTGCAGCAACATATACGAGTGGCAGTGCTGCAGGCAGGTAGCACAAAGAGAGAGGCAATATTATCATAGCTCTCTAAAGGAATACATTATTGCCATGTATATATAAGCCACCTTATTGATTGCTGTAAAACTTTAAATAAACCTAATGACACCCATGATCTTCATCAATGCCAATTGATCTGATATGGCTCTAATGCACAGGCACGCTCATGTACACTTCAGTCAATGCAGCATGTAATACCCTATACCAGCTGTATATGTCCGGAATAGATAGTATTACAAGTTGAGAACCAGGTCACAGATTCTGCAAAACATTTCTCTGCCTATCTATCCTATTGTCTTTTATGATGATATATTAAATAAACACACATATATATAAAATCAGAGTGTTGCAGTATATAGTGATACCTTTTTATTGGAAAAACATATTCATAAATATTATGACTAGCTGTCGAGAGCAGACTTCTATTTGTCAAGTCAGGGGCAACACAGATAAAAGTGTCTATGGGTGTTGCTCCTGACTTGACAAAGAGAGGTCCACTTTCAAAAGCGAGTCATAATATTTATGAATATGATTGTCCAATAAAAATGTTTGTCCATCAGAAGCCATTCTAACCTCACATGGACTTGTATTATTAATATTTCTGCTATGATATTTTAGGAGATAGACTCTTTTCTTTAAAACTTAAATTGTGTTTATGCCACCTCTGTTTATGGCCATAGCTTCTCTGTGAAAACACTCATTCCTCCCCCTTTCTCTCCTCCCCCTCTAACATCAATCCTAAACTCTCCTGTGTTCTTTTTACAGAAAGCTTTCTCTCTCCAGATCTACCCACTGACTCACCTGAACCAATACCCTCCCTTCCTCCCTGCCCCTCCCCCACCCTGCCCTGGTTACTCTTAATTTAAAGAGTCACACTAATATCTTACATCTGATCAATTAACAACACCTTCTAATTATTCCTAATAAATCCTTTTAATAATGTTTGCTTAACATCCAGCCTTTTCCTCAGGTTATTATCAACATTTCCGTGTCATTTCTCCAACATAACCATCTCACCTTACATGCTCTCCTCTCTCTCTTTTATGCTCCCATGAGCTACTTTCCTTCCTCCAGTCACCATCTCCTCCCTCTTATACAGCTCTTAAGCAAAATCATTTCCCTTTCCCATCTCCTATTTCTCTCTCTCCTTCTTCTACTGTCCTTTGGAGATATATTTCCTAACCCAGGCCCCTCACCTGACATTGCCATCTGTACTCTTATTTTATGTTATCGAAACACAGATAACATATTACATACTTGAGCTACTCACCTCAAATGACTTTCAATCAGATTCCTTCCCTCTCCTACTAAATGATAAAACGTTCTAACTTCATATACCTTCTTACCTAGGTCAACTTCAACTTTCTTCCTGACTCTAGATTTTCCTTATCTGTTATTCTTGTTCAGGTTTCTGCCTCTTCCATTCCCTTTAGATTGTAAGTAGTGAGTTTTCATTCTTGTAGTGTGCTTTCGAAAAAAGTACTTTCCACAAAGATTCTAAACTCAAAACAGGGCCCTCCATTTTTTGCAGTTATCCTCTGTACAGCTCTACAGAATATGTTGGTCTCTTTACAAATAAAGTTAATAATAATAATAATAATAATAATAATAATAATAATAAAAAGATATCACTATATACTACAATAATTTGATCATTCATCTGGATTACTAGACACTCACGGCTACCTCACTCTTTATATATATAAGATTTAAATTTACAGGGCTCAACAAATGCCAGAAGCCAGGTTCTCATGCCACAAAATGCTTACAGGCACCTAGATTTCATCCATTGTACGTCTCTGCAATTCAGTTTTACATGGAAGCAGACAGGCATGAGTGACTGAGCCAGTGCAGTGTGTTGGCGTTACATTCCCCGGGTTCAGCACCGCACCCTCCAGCCGAACGTACCTGTCTGTAGGTGAGGAGTGAAAGCTGCTGCTGCTAGTACAGCCCTCACTGACAAATATACTTAGCAGAGCATCCTAAGTGCAGCTAATCTAGGCCTCTTTTGATAGTAACACTCAAGCAACCAAAATCTACATTTATCAGGCATCTACTCTACCAATCCCAAAGGGTGCCGGTTAACTAAGAGTCTACTGTATATATATATATACAGTATATCACATATTATAATTGTCAAACTGCGAGGTGTCGTTACGCGAGGGTCAGCATTTGCGGAGGTGGAGGCTCTACGGCGCTCAATCTCGGAAAAAAACAACCGAGAAAAACAGGACTTCCAAAAAAAAAAACATGAGCCGCAGGACTTACAGAAAAAAAACAAGAACGCGGGATGAGGAAATCGGGACTTAGAAAAAAAAAATACCAAAAACTAATAAAAAAAAAACATAAAAAAACATGGGGGGACAACCAGGACGTCTGGAATTGAGGTTGCACCCAAATTTAAGTTGAATTTAAGGAGTTTTGCCACTTAAAAATCGGCTAAGCGAGAAAAGAATGGCGGGTGAAAAAAATGGCTACATGACCCCGAAGCGCGCAAAACACTGCCAAGGACGTACGACTTTTAGAAACAACAATTACGAGGTTGCAAAAATACGAAGTTAACGGCCGAACTACGCAAATCGAAAAACACAAAAAAACTAAACATAAACATAAAAACACACTCACACACAGCACGGGTCTGGGAGTGACGTTGCACGCCAATTTCAGTCAAATTTAAGGAGTTTCGGCGCTTTAAAATCCGCTAAGCAGTAAATAAAATGGCGGAGGGAAATTTTTTAAACAAGGCTAAAGGAGACCGAGGCGTGAAAATCACCGCCTGGCACGTACGAGTTAGCCAGGAACGTAGGAGAAACAAAATATACCATTACAACGGACGCAAAAAATCATAACATTACGATTCTAAAATGGCGCTTTAACCGCCTAAACAAGCGGTTTGGCCTCGAGCACGCAGCCTATTTACACTGCTCACTTGGCAAATTGCTGACACTTTCTCCTTAGATGATCAACAGTACTGTACTTTTTTAGATGCAGGAAAATCCAAAGACAGTGTTAGCTCTTCAGGATATTGATTGCTGCATATCAAATATAAATAGGTAAAGTATAGTAACTTATTAATTCATTAATTCTTTTACACTGTACTTATATATCTGTCTTTGCAATGAGCGCTGAAGGTGATCGTTGCAAAGCAGTAAACTTGAAGTACACGAGGGCAGAGGCTCACAATGAGCGCCGAAGGTCCACAGAGGAGCAAAAGACTTACATTGTGTGGCAAACAGCATTGCCACAGCTTCAAAATGTATTGCCGTCATTTTTGACGGGCAAGTCTCTAGTATATATACATATATATATACATATATATATATATATATATATATATATATATATATACACACACATTTTAATACATTTAAAACCTCTTTATTTAATGAAAACATTTTTGTGGAAAGACTGATGCTGAGAGAGGGTGTACTGTGTTAGCAGATTGCAGTAAAAACTAACAAAATGGATCTACAAATGGCTGTTGAAAAAAATAAAATGAGCTTTCATAACACTAGGAGCTAGTCTAGTATCCTCAGTTGAAACACTGTGCTTTATTTCCCACTAGAATATTGCCCGTCAAAAAATGACGGCAATGAAATTGTAAGTGAGCTAATGCTGTTTGGTGTATGATAATAAAATAAAGAATACATTAATAAAGTAATATACTTTACCTATTTTGAAGTAATATTTGCAGGAAGCATTGTGTTGAAGAGCTGGCAATCTGTTTTGATGTTGCTGCAGCATTAGTGGTGTGGAGCTGCTGTGTAAGCGTGATGAATGTGTGGAGTGTAATAGTGTGCGTGCGCGAGGCAAATCCGTTAGCGTAGCTGTGTACTTCCGGATTGTATAAGTTATTGTTGTAAAATGGCGGCTAATGTGTGGTATGCGGAAGTGGCTGATTTAGCGTCCTTCGTTTCGGATGTCATCCGACTTTTTCGGAATATCCGTAGCTGTTTGGTGGTGTTTTGCGTGTTTAGGGTCCTTTAGCCTCATTTTCGTTTTGTTCGGCGGCCATTTTTTCTCTCGTTTAGGGGATTTTCGGGAGTCCAAACCGAAATTTGGACTTAAATTGAGGTGTAACTTCACTTGCAGAGGTCCTGGGTGCCCCCCTTGCTGTGGGTAAACTTTTTATGTGTTTGTTGTTTGTATTTATTGTGTTTGTAATGTTTTTGGGGTTGCGCGGGTTGCGTCCTTGTTTTCGAATCTCGTACGTCTTTTTTGGGAAATCCGTAGGTGTTTGGTGGTGTTTTGCGTCTTTAGACTGCTGTAGCCTCGTTTTAGTTTTTTCGGGCAGCCATTTTTTTTTGTCTCGCTTAGAGGATTTTTTTTGAGTGTCTAAACTCTTTTATTTTGAGTTAAATTGAGGCGTAACTTCTGTTTTCAAAGGTCCTGGGTGCTCCCTCCTACTGTAGGTAAGCTTTTTATGTATGTGTTGTGTGTATTTATTGTGTTTTTCATGTGAGCGAGTTTCGGATGATTTTTGCGAGGTCGTAAGGGGTCGTAACGTGTCTCGTATTTTCCTTTCGTAACTACGTAAATTTTGCTAGGTCTGCAGTTGCAGGCAAGGGGCGCTTCATGCCAGCAACTGCGGCCCTCGCTTAGCCCGCAAGCATTAGCAACAGCTCGCATGCTCACAACTATATATGTGATTATGCTACATAGATATAAATATTATACTGTACTCTATATCTTTATTTATGTCATCTAATTTTGCATTCTAGATTCCAGGCAGTTTCCTACTAGACTAGCTTGCTCATTGGTTTCATCCCAGGCTGTATGTAACCTATTACATGTGCCGCTCATTATTTTGACCTGAGAGTCTCCCTACAGTGAATAATACTTTGCACACCCTCTGTTTAATGTAATGTACTCAATGTAATGTACCCCTGATTAATAACTATTACATGCAATCATGGAGATTCCATTGACTCTGCTGATCTATTTCTACAAGTAGGAGAATACTTTAAATCCACCGAAGCTTTCTGTTTCTAAAGTTGACGTATAGTAATACATAATGTCAGGACTTTCATTATATGTAACTAATGTAAATATCTCCAGTGTGCAAGGTGCCATCTTGTTCGAGAAATCAAACAAACAGCAACATCAAGGCAATTTCTACTCATACAATAGGAGTAAACATTATTATTTTCCTTTCTAAAACATTTTGGATCTTATTCTTTAGTTTCTGGCTTTTTAGGTCAGACTTATTTCCTAAATCTGGAATGGAACGGCTTTGTGCTCTTGGATACTAGTAGTGTCTGTTTCCGCTCTCAAAGGGAATCTTCGCTGAAAAATACAGCTAGAGCCCCATGAAATTGCAGCTGCCTCTTTGCCAAAGTGATTGCCATTAAGTAGGCTGTGCTGAAAAGGAGCCGTTACAGCTACCTGCCGTTCTTTCTCTGACATCCGCTCCTCTCTCCCCCACACACTCATCACGTGTCCTCGGCTAAAGAAAAGCTTTACTGGAACTGAATGGCTTGTCCATTCTCTACTCTAATCTTCCTGCATCGAAAGCGGATCTTTTACACTTTTAGTTGGCATTACCGTAGTCCAGACATACCTGACTACACTGTTAAGTACCATTCCCTGTACTTATTTTGTTTATTCTAACTCCCACACATTCACTATCATTCTCCTTTTTAGCATTTGTTCTTCCCTTAGTTGTTTTTTTTCTAAATAATTTTCAAAAGATAACATAATAGCAACAGAGCATAATACGAAGATATAAGCACAGTTCAAATATTATAGCATAAAGTACAATTTCTAATGTTGAAATCCAGTAAAAGAAACTGCATAGGAGTTAACTATACAGTTAAAAGGGCACTAACAAAAAGAGCTGCTTATATTTTTTATGAATTGATCATTAATATATTTTAATACTTAATTTTTTAATAGAAATATTCAATATTAAATCACTTTAAAAAAAACAGAGAATCAGCCTCTAGATGAACTGTTTGTCTCCATCCTTATAATGTCATCAATGGGGGACTGGCGGAGAGAAAGATCTAAATGATTTCATACAGAATTAAATAACAAATTTATTTCCTGGGTACTTGACACCAATTTTTACACATTTAACTTCCAAGTAGGAAATACTTTATAAACCATCCTTAACTTTATTCAAAATCACGACGCCTTAAAACTAAAGGACTCCTATATGGCAAGATGGAGTACCAAACATTGGTCCAAGTACCAAACTATAGTGGCACATATAAAGGGATAGTGAAAGAGCAGACATATAACACTCAAAGGGTCCTCCTATCTGGAAGGCATCAGCTAGTGAGTCTTCCAGATAGGAGGACCCTTCTAGGGTGTGCCACAATGGTTTGGTGATTGGACAAATGGTTGGTGCTTCATCTTGCCATATAGGAGTCCTAAATTATTTCATAAACAATCGTTCTTGGCTGATCTCACATAAAAATCTCCTTGCCATGTGCAACCACAGAGATGGAGGGCATTGTGTTGATACACAACTCAGTCTGAAAGTTTAGCTCTGCCTCCTAGACAAAGCCTCACGCCTCATTGACCTTATAGTGAAAACGAGACCAGCAAGTTTAATATTGAGCATTGCTTTTTTTAAATCATTAAATATAAATTTTTATTAGTGATCAACACAAAATTAAAACATCTAGCTCCTCTTGATAGGGCATTACAGTTGTAGTGTAAATGCAATTAGTAGCACATATTAATGATGGAAAAGTTCTCAGATTTTGTATTGTATTAGAGATATAATCATTAACTAGAACAAGCCCAAGATGATACATATTTATCGTTTTTCTTGGTAGATTCCACTAAGAACAATTAGTAATTTGACTTTATGAAAAGATTTAGCTAATGGTGAATTTTAGTTCTTTAAAATAGTATACTGATAATACAGGAGGACAGTATCTAATTATGACCACTCTTTTTGAGCTCTGGGTAACCCATGCCCACTTGTGCTCAAGCAGAGAAATAACAAATATTAGTTGTTTTGCAGCCCTCAAGGACTGGAATACTGGATGCACTCTTTCAAAAAGCTGTAATACAACAAAAGATCATGGTTTGAATGCAGTGGGCAGAAGAACGAGGGGTAATGTGTGAAAGTGCTATTTTGCAGAAACTGTAGTAGATACATGCAACATTCTTCCAGCAGAGGTTAGGGTCAAATGAATGAATTCAATGTCTGGAACAGGCACTGTCAAGAGGATTTGGTTGTAAGAAGGTGCGGACTTATTAAATTCCAGCCTCGTAAATCCAACATGTAGCACGTAAGGGTCGCGTGCTTCAAATTTGCCCGTTCAACGTAGCTATTAAATTAGAATGGGCTCCGAGCTACGAGCGAGAGAGGCTATTTCGTAAACCAGTTCTCGTCCGTCGGAGTTGCGTGCTTGAACGCAAACAATTAAGCAAGCACTGAAAAAGGGTAGGGTAGATTTTGAAGTCCTACGTGCTTCAATTAAAGTTTGCGATTGGTCCAACAGATAAAATGCAATATTCATAAAGCAGTAAATATGATATTACAGTATATGTTTTAACACATTGATTGCAGGGATCGATATAACACAAAATATTATCATGAAATAAAGTATTTTTCGGGGCTGATTTGTGGGCTTGAGAATGTTGTGCTATTAATTCTAAGACCTAACATCACTTTCCCTTATAATAAATGTACAGTAGAGCGATGTTATTTGCATTACAAGTGCTACGTGTTGGACTTTACCCCCCTAGTGGGTGCTCACGAGCACACATTTGCCTTTGGGCTCTTTTAGCGTGTTACGTGCTTGCTCGTGAGTGACGACGTTGGAATTTAATAGCTGAATTGAACAAGTAACGGTTACGGGCTCGTCGGATCAAAGGATTTACGTGCTGAAGTTCAAGGTTGTTAAGAACGTAGCCTATTCTCGGCCATCCTGCGTGTTAACGCGCAAAGTCTGCTGCAAGCAACGTTACAGGGCTAATTTGATACCGTAAATCTGGAGTTACGGGATACGTTTTACAACGTAGCCCCCATTTAATGAGGCTGCATATTGGCCTATTGATTCTTTTCTGCCATTAAATCTATATTTCTATCTTTAGAAGGCTGAATACTATTCATGAGATAATTTAGCACTTTAGTGAATATGCTACACAGAATAACATAGGAACCACAAGGGGTTTTCTCCTATACCTCTACCAAACACCCACCTGGGCCCCTACTCAATGGAGCAATTGTAAGTTACTGGAGCCAGTAATGGAGCCCGTAAACTATCTACGGGCTACAAGCTAAAAATCCCTGCTGCTGTCAAAATTATAACTTACAACCCATGTAAGCCTTTGATCTTTTAAGCCTGCAAAAGTTACAATCACTAAAATGGCAAATCGCTATTCAATTGCTACAATTCCTCAAGCCCGCAAATGTAGAAGAAAATCCTACGGGTACCAGATTGTACTCGCAAGAGGGTATAACCCCTGTTCGTAGCACTGTAAATGCAGAAGAAAAATCAATACTGCACTTTTAAATACGGGAAAAGAGATGAAAGACATAGAATTAATTGCACAACAGTCTCAAGCTCACAAATCTGCAACAGAAAATTATTTATTTAATTAATTAATGAATGAATGAATGATTATTTGTATGTTTCATTTTGGTGTCATATCAATCCCGGGAATCAATGAGTTAATACATATCAGGCCATGCACATGGACTAAAAAAGTATAATTTTTATTATTTTGTACATTGCCAGATTGCGAGTCTGATCGCATATCGGACTTCTATATGCTAATTGATTTAAGTTTAACCTCCATGTTTTACTGATGTCATAATGACGGTATCATTTACTATTGGCTGTTTCTAAATCAGGAGTCATGGCCTTGCTTAATTGATCATGATCACACTCTGAAATGCTACTTATGATTGCATGGTTTACTTTTTCGGCTTTCGGCTTGAAATTGCGGGCTTCTTCAATTGAATCTCCCTGTAATTGTAGCAAATTTCAAGCCCGCGGACATACAGCCGGTATAACGTAATCTGCGGGCTTGCAATTGATTAAGGCCCCTATTCTCTAAAAATGTTTGTCCCTATACATCCACTTTATAAAAATATAATTGACCATTTTATATAAGGTTTCTTATTCGATTTCAGCTGTTTTACTCAAATTAATGACTATGCTGAATTAGGACCATTTTAATTGCCAACATTTTCAAGTCTTTGTCATAGTGAGGCATCAAATCATTTTTATGAATTGATTAACATGTGTTAATTGCAATTAAGTATCCAAACTTCACATTAATGTATTTAAATTAAGAAACTATAAATTGTTTCCATAAAATTCAAATTACAGACACTGCTTGTACATGTTTGAAATTCAGTTTACAAGATATTTTTTGATGAAATTTGATTTATTATTAATGTTGCTGTACCATAATATACATTGTAAATTATGCATTGGCCATGCAGGGCGAAGAGCCAAGAGACTGATGGTGCCATGTCCATGATCTTCAAAGGAGTCTTATCTACCATTTCTTTCCATATATTCACTTTTCACCATTTCATTCAGTTTCTTATGGATTTGAAATAAATAAAGGGAAATGGATGTCCCAGTTGTCATATCGTGTATTAAATGAGCTATAAACACTAAAAGGCAAAATACTTTACAGCTTTGGTATTATGCGTTTAAAAGAGTATGATTTAAGATTTATAAAGTTTTTCTTGTCGATAGAGATAAAAACTGCAAATGTTAAGAAAACTTCCTTTTAAAACACAGCATCAAAGAATGTTTTTAAAGTTATCTCGGGCACATCAAAGGTCCTAATTATGGTAGAAATTGAAAATTTACTTGCGAAGAAGTTGTTATTAAAACATTTTTTATCAGTTTTTGGAAAACTGATCTGTTGCTATTTATGTAAAAAATACTTTCCAAAATCCTAATCCTCATTTTTGGCTCTTCATCTTATTTTAGGCCAATAACTAACACAGTTGGTGATATAAGCAGGAGGAGCATGCCCATTTGGTTGAACTATGAAACATTTAGGGGCCCTTATAATTATTACAATTGTTATTGTTAAATTTTATTTTTAGAGCATTATCAGATACCGTAGAAAACCCCCCACAATATATAAGCTCAGTGCATATATCACCCAGCACGCATATCTTTTGAAATTACAACTTGATGTTCAGTTTTGATTATTCAAATTGATATTCTTCTCTCTGACTATATGGAAAATAGTTATAGTCCTTTTTTATTACATTATCCATGTAATGTCAGGAGAACACTCGCAGAAGAACTAATATAAATAATGTAATAATTTGATTAAAAAAAAGACATAATGATATGCAAGAATTATGAATTTATACATATAACACAGACACTCCTCCTTTAACCAACTGCTTCACATTTTAGTGGATTTAGGAGTTCAAAATTGTGAATATGTATACAAGCAATGTTTAAAAAAACAAATAAAAAAAAACAATTCAGAACTTTTGATTACCAGTAGGTTTTCCACGTAGTATACTTTTATAATCAAATTTATATACTGTGGCTAAAATGCAAGGAATAAATATTTTTAGAGCCTTTTTAATCAGATAAGCTGCTCTTTAAAAGGACTCCCTGAAATTTCCTCTGTTCTCTCACCCACCGTGAGATTTCATTATAAACCACTATAACTTACCTCTGATCCAATAAATGGTTAGGAGGCCAGCAGGGAGTTAATGTCCAAGCAGGAGAGGGTGAGAAGAGCAGAAAGGAAGTCAATTACCCCAGTTGGAAATCTAGCCCGAGGTAAAGTATGTTATTTTCTAGCCCTTGCTGTGTTGTCAGACACTCTGGTATTAAAGCTTACCAAATATAATGGAACATGTATTGTATTTTCTGTTATTGTGTCACTAACAAGTCTCCTGTACACTTCTTGGGTCACGGACATCGTCTCTCCTTACTCATCTCTAGACAGGTAAGTTTATCTGTAGACAGACTTATATAAAGTATAAACATAATCATTTCTATGTTGTTTTTCTCAAAAGTAACTTATTTGTGGTGGGTAATATAGTTTACAGGACTAGTTGAAAAATGATTCCCAGATAGTTTATAGACATTTCAAAGACTCAGTTTTTTTTCTTCAAGATAAAGATTGGAAAATCTTTTCAGCTAATCCTCTGAAAATTATGTTTTTGCTTTTCATTTAATGAGTTAGTGTACATGGCTTTTGAATTTTTGGCCCGAATAAAATAAGGAGTTTTAGAAAGCTCTTGGAAGACCTCTCTATCCTTTTGTTATATCGGATATATATGCTCTTTTAAAAGATATGACCCCCCCAAATTTTCTGAAGAAGCTGCAGCTTCACAGAATATTTGTTTCCGTGACAGTATTAGCCACCTAAATAGTAAGTATGTTTGCTGTCGCACTGGAAAAGTGGTGTTTTTCTGCATTAATGAATGTCACAATGATTTGTATATATGCTGACTCGTAGTGACACAGAGCTCAGGATACTGAACTAGTTTACTCTACATGGTTATGTCACAGCTTAATTTACACTGTTTTTGTTTAGTTGTTCAGTCATGTCCAACTCTCCTTGACCCTATAGGCAGCAACACGACAGGCACATCTGTCAGCCATTGTCCCTCTGAGCTCCATCAAGCTCATGTTCAATGCTTCAATGACCTTATCTATTCATATCCACCTCTACCATCCCCCTTCTTTGTGTGCCTTCAACCTTTAATCGTATCAGAGACTTCTTTAGTGAATCCTGTCTTTTCATGATATGATCAAAATATTTGAGCTTCAGTATCATGATCATACCTTCCAGTAAACAATTTGGCTTGATTTACTGTACTATTGATTTATTGGTTCTTCTTGAAGTCCAAGGGCAGTTTTCTCCAACACTACAATTCAAAGGCAACAATTCTACTCTGCTCGGCCTTCTTTAAGGTCCAGCTCTCGCTCTCACATTTGTATGCTACTAATGGGAATACCATAGTTTTAACTATGCAGACTTTTGTTGCTAATATAATATCTTTAATTTTGACTAGTTTGTCCAGAGTTACCGTAGCTTTTCTCCCCAGAAACAACCGTCTTTTAATTTCAATGCTGCAGTAACCGTCTGCAGAGATCCTGAATCCTAGGAAAATAAAATCTATCACTACCTCTATTTATTCCCCATCCATTTGCCAGGAAGTGAGATTGCCGTTTGCCATGATCTTCATCTTTATAATGTTGAGCAGCAGGCCAACTTTTGCACTCCCTTTTTTCTGGTACTCCCATCACTTTAAGAACTTACACAGTGAAAAGCTTTAGAATAGCCTATGAAGCAGAAGTAAATGTTTCTTTGGAGCTCTCTTGCTGTCTCTATTATTCAGCTGACATTGGCTATTTCATCTCTTGTGTCTCTTCCTCTGCGGAACCCGGCTTGTACAACTGGTAGTTCCTGATCCATATATTGTTGGAGTCGAGCTTGTAGGATCTTAAGCATTACCTTGCTGGCATTTGAAATGAGTGCAATTGTTTGATAATCTGAGCACTCTTTGGCACTGCCTTTTTTGTGATTAGTATATAGACTGACCTTATCCAGTCTATGGACCACTGATGAGTATTCCACATTTGTTGGCATAAGGCAAGCAACACTTTCACAGCATCATCTTGTAGGCTGCTTCTGAATAGTTCAGCGGGGATTCCATCAACCCAAGGCATCCTAGGGCCCATCTCAATTCACTCTCCAAGATTTCTAGCTCCAGCTCATTAGACAAAATATTGAGGTCACCACTATTACTACTGTAAAGATCCTTCCTGTATAGATCGTCAGTGCATTCCTGCCTCCTCTGATCTTCTATCACCTATTTGATTTGCTTCTGTTAAGTCTCTACCAGTTTTGTTAAGCTCACTTTGGCATGGATGGTTCCTTTGAGATCCCCAATTTTCTTGAAGAGATCTCTTGACTTTCCCACTCAGTTAACTTCTTCTACCTCTTTGTCTCGCTCATTATAGAATGTCTCCTTGTCTCTTCTTTCTATACTCTGGAATTCTGCATTCAGTTGGACAAATCTTTTGCTATCTCTACTACGTTTTGCTCTCCTTCTGTCACAACCTGTATGTTGAGTGGGGTATGATAAGAGCCTATTGCCCAAACCTCTCCCCACAGGTGTGACCGGTTCATTTTACCTCTGGAAGAACTTCCAGCCCTTAGGTTAGACTGAGAGGTGTGTATGGTTTTGTGTAGCATAAAGATCTTTCTAAGTTCTGAAAAGAACTTACTCCAGCAATCAGAATTCCCAGCATCAATAATGAAATTCACACTTTAATTATTTGAACCAGTATAACCTCTTTATTACTGAAACCATCAGACATATTTATACCACATTCTTAGCAACGAAAGACCAATCAATTCAAATGTGCATCCATGGTTACACCCAATCCTCTTCTAGGTCACGTTATCACCCCTGCCTGCCCGACTAAGACAATCACCCATTGTTTTCCCTTTCCACTGCTGTATTCTTGGTAGGGGGAAATTACATACAATAGGCATGGAGACACCAGTCTGAGGCTTGTGATACATAGAGAGAGAGATACTGGTGTCATGGGACTCCTAGGTGACAATTACTAGTCCATTACTATGAACTATTGGGCATCTACCATATTTCCCTTGTAAGTGCTAGCCCGCCCCCCCCCAAAACACAACACAGACATACATCCCATCACTCTCATCATGTTCATATGCACACCCCAACTATAAACATGGGTACCACAGTATGGGCCCAGTGGCACCCAAGCAAATTTAAACAGGCATAACAAAGAATAACACATATATCACAACATCCCCAATGTTAACCCACCTCAGTGGGCCCCTTTCCCCTGGCACAATAAGCCTATCTTATAAGGCTGAGGTCATAAGTCTGTAAGGTAGTGCACAGCTGGAGCCTTGGCATGCTTCAGCCATGACACCTTCTTTCCTGGGTTACTTTCAAAGCCAGCTTGGTGTTTTAGTTTTCTTTCTTTTAGTGATATTCTTTGTTGCTGTTTCCTGGATAATGTCTCAAACTTCGGCATTCTACAGGGTGTGACGGTATTAATCCCTTAATTGTGTCTTAAATGAGGAATCATGCCTCAAATCCGACGCAGTTAAGGTGTTAGGTTGATAATAGTGTCAGATTTGACACATGTATCTTCAGATGCATTTGCGTGCCTCTATGGGTAGATGAAAATACACATAGGATTTTTAGAAAATGTCAGCAATCTGAAGGACCTATGTGTAACCCTCAGTTTCCCGAGATTTTTCTACTGGAAGGATGTGATGGCCTTTTAGAAAATCTCAATGGGGCAGGTACCAGTAGCAGATTTTAGATGCTAATCTTTCTCTTAGGTTTTTTTATTGTGTGTGTGATGTGATAGCTGGTAGCGGATTAACAGGTAACATTTATTGTTATTTTCCCCACCTAGGCCATGGAATGGAGTCCTTTGTTTGAAAGCAGTGCCAAGCTCTGCCCACTACAGGAATCCTTCATGGTCCAAAATAAAATAAATAAAATACTCCTATTTAGCCATTCCAACACATATATATGCAGAATTTCAAAGAGTTTTTTTTCTGCCTGCTATGTACTAAATGATAGATCCTTTTCTACTGAGAGAAAAAAGAATTGTAATCATTCCAAGAATAGGCAGTAAGACCCAATCTTGGATCAAGAATTTATTGATAGTAAGTATCAAATGGCAAGACTAGTTACATCTATAAGGAATATTTGATGGTGAAATGGCCCAGAACCTAATTGTACAAAGGGTTTATACATAGCTGCATTAAAATATTTACCCACAAGCATTATTTGTCACATTTATAGAGGTCCACATTTTCCATACAAAGTGTAAAACAAATGTGCTCTATACATGTTAGCTTTTTCTTGTTTTCAGTAATAGATACTGCAATGCCTTAAAGGCAGAAGTAAATAACACAAAGAAATGTGCAAAACCCTAGACGCCTCTTTTGAATGTTTAAGTAGATGAAAATGCTATATATATTACAATGATATTATGTATGCTGCCTGTAAGGTGAGAAGCTGCAGGCATGGTATAGATTAGTGGTTCTTAACCTTTTTGGATTATGATCAAGATTATGGTGTTAGCCTTGTGACCCATGGTTGTATGGTTGTAATTATGAAGTAAAAACACAAGAATTGACGTCCACAATTTAATGCAGACGCACACTGAAACAAATACTCAGTCATATATAACATTACATACAAGAAGTATGGTATCTAACTGCAGCTGAAATATTTATATATATATATATATATATATATATATATATATATATATTTTTATTTTTTATTTTTTTTTTTTATTTTTTTTACATACAGTGGACACTCAACCTCCTCAGAACTGAAGATTTTGGAACTTGACATGTCTCATTGACAAAAAATTGTCTCGGAACTCGACGCGTCAGACTGACAAAATTGGCTCAGAACTCAATGCTTGCTCGGAACCAAATATCCTGTCTTTCAGGAATTGGAATCAAGTTCCATACTGTGGCGAAGTGTAATTAGTGCCCACAAGAGCCCAAGGGCAGTCTGTGCCTGCAAGTGCCCAAGAACAGTCTGTGCCTGCTAGAATCAAAGTGCAGCCTGTGTTTACAAGAATCAAAGTGTAGCCTGTGTTTACAAGAATCAAAGTGTACACTGTGCCTATAAGAATCAAAGTGTAGCCTGTGCCTATAAGGACCAAAGTGTAGCATGGACCTATAAGGACCGACGTATAAACTGTGCCTATAAGGACCAATGAAGTGTAATTAGTGCCCACAAGAGCCCAAGGGCAGTCTGTGCCTGCAAGAGCCTAAGAACAGTCTGTACGTGCTATAATCAAAGTGCAGCCTGTGTTTACAAGAATCAAAGTGTAGCCTGTGTTTACAAGAATCAAAGTGTACACTGTGCCTATAAGAATCAAAGTGTAGCCTGTGCCTATAAGGACCAAAGTGTAGCGTGGACCTATAAGGACCGACGTATAAACTGTGCCTATAAGGACCAATGAAGTGTAATTAGTGCCCACAAGAGCCCAAGGGCAGTCTGTGCCTGCAAGAGCCTAAGAACAGTCTGTACGTGCTGTAATCAAAGTGCAGCCTGTGTTTACTAGAATCAAAGTGTAGACTGTGCCTATAAAAGTCAAAGTGTAGCCTGTGTCTACAAGAATCAAAGTGTAGACTGTGTCTAGAAGAATCAAAGTGCAGCCTGTGCTTATAAGAACCAAAGAGCAGCCTGTGCTTACAAGAACCAAAGTATATCTTATTCTTACAAGAACCAAAGTGCAGACTGTGCCTATAAGAATCAAAGTGCAGCCTTTGCCTATTAGAATCAAAGTGCATCCTGTGCTTATAAGAATCAAAGTTCAACCTGTGCCTATAAGCATCAAAATTCCAAGCAATAACCTTACCTTCTCTGCACTGCTACTATCGCATTGGGTCCTCAAGTCCTCTCAGTAGAATTAAAGTAAAGTTAACTTTTATGTTATTTGATCTTATTAATGTTTTTATTCATGTCTGTTTAGTTTTAATATTTTGTATCAAAAAACAACACCATCAGTTCAAAGAAAAATATGAAATTGTGGGGGCTCGGAATGGATTCTTTCAATTTACATAGTTCTCCATGGGAAATGCCACCTTGAAACTCAACCTTTTTGGAACCCAACCTGCCGTTTGGAATGGATTAAAGCTGAGAACGAGGTGCCACTGTATAACAGTGTATTCAATTGTATGTTAAAGTTATCCTGTAAATGAACATTTGAAGGATTACACTTGACATTTTTTGATTAAGAGACTAAAGTTGGTTTTCTACATGCTACTTAAATCATAGTGGTCTTATAATAGGGTTTCATTTGTGTATTTAGTAACTGATTAGCTGAACAACTTCTCTGAGGAGGCAGACTAAAACTATTGTTAGGACCCTACTAGGTACATCCTCTACTACAAGTGGATAGTTAATGGGAGTAGAGAGAAGCATATCTGCGGAAGGTAGCATATCTGCAGAATGGGGGTATAAAGAAGCATATCTGCTCAAGTCTGCGCCATTGGACTCTGGACTGGGAAATGTGTTCTCTGGAGTGATAAATCATGCTTCACTCTCTGGCAGTCTAAAATAAAGTCTATTTGCATCGCTTATGATAGAATGTCTCCTTTTCTCTTCTTGCTATGCTACATTCAGTTGGATAAATACTTTCCTATCTCCACTAGCTTTCCTTCTTTCCAGGTCTACTTTCAAAGCCTCATTAGACAACCAATTTGCCTTCTTAGTTTTCATTATTTTGGGGTTATTATTTACTGTGCACAAAGCGAGGTCCATAATGGTCCATCATGGTTTAACAATGTTGGTGTGGAAAAACTTGACTGGTTTGCACCGAGCCATCAACCCATCAAACCCCTTTGAGATGAATTGGAATGTTGACTGAAAGCCACGTCTTCTAGCCCAAAATCAGTGTCTGAATTCCCTTGGCTCTTGTTGCTGAATGGAGTCAGTACCTGCAGTCATGTTCCAATATCTAGTGGAAAGTCTTAGTAGAGTGGAGGCTGTTTTATTAGCAAAGACATGACCAAGTCTATATTAATGTCCATGGTTTTGGAATGAGAAATTCAACATGGACATATGGGTATTATGGTTTGACGGGTATTATAACTGTTGTCTCGATGCCTAATTAGTAGACACGACAGTATACACATATGCATAATAGATGTTAATATAACATTTGCATAATTAGAAATATATAGAGTATCATATGATATAAATCATATAAACTTGGGCTCTTCCCAACTATCAGATTGAAGCTAAAGAGAAAAAAAAGCATAAAAGCATTTTTTCATATTTATTTTAACAAACTCAGTTCTTGTCTAGGGGATTCCATGTTTGTATCTACTACATGTTCTGCTAGCCTGTGGTCTGTGGGGGTATGTTCCATCAATGTCTATTATCTAGTCATGAGTGGAGCGAAGAGAATTGATGAATTATTGGTTGATTCCGATAAACTTCAGGCAGTTGCAAGAAAATTTGCAAATCCACTTGCCCTGTTCTTTACCCATCATGTCTTGAAAATTATTATAGTCATGGCAGCTTGCATGCACTAGCAGAAACTATTAATATGAAGATTTCTCTTAAATGCTTTTATGCTCATAAGTTACACATTTGGTAGTACTGTTAGTTTATTGCAATTTTTTCTTAATCTATGGTGGTTCTTTATACATTGCTTTGTTAGTCCTCTAACAAATGTTTCCAATATGTAGTCTTGTGGCAGGACAATAGAAGTTTACTATCACAGAGCAGACAGTGAGGATGCTGATTTCTGAAGTGAGCTGACTCAGCTCTCTCCTTATCGGTCAGATGGATTGAAGCAATGGGTCTGACTTGGCAGTAAAACAAGCTCTTGGGACATGCAGCAGCCAGAAGTAGTGACCGGGGAATTGCAATCTGCAGAGACAGCTAAACAAGGACAAGGTCTGCAGACACCCAGCACCCATTCAAACAAGAAAAGCACAACAATAATCACTTACACTGCAATATTATTATTATACTATCCTTTTTTTAAATAAAATACCAGCACATTATGTAGCGTTGTACAAGGATACATAAACTACCTCACTATAAATGGACCCTGTAATGTTTTTTTCTTCACAGACAAGGTGTTTTAATAACTAAAGCAAACTGTATACGAAAAAATACATATTTAAGCTGTTCTAACCCAACTATAAGTTAACCAACAAAGAAGCAAAATCCAAAAGGTCACCCAACCCCCTACAGTGAGCATCTTTTGTTGGTTCTTAACTATTTTAGAGACAGAATGTGATTCCCACTGGTAGGGAGTGGATAAAGCATTTAAATCTGGCTTCCTTGTGAAATGTATGTTCTTGCTTTTTAAATTGGTTCTCCGATTTTGGAAAACAAAATACATTATAGTCTCTATATAACACAATGGCTTATCTCTCACATACACTATTTAAATGTGTCTTATCGTTACCACAGCTTAGTTTACAGAGAATAATTAAACACTTGCAACTTTTTATTCACTAAAAGGAAAATAAAAACATATGGTCAGCCAATTCCAAGTTCAAACTGCTTCTCTTATCAGTAATAGGAGTTAAATTGTCATTATAACCTAATAGAAATTTAACAAAAAAGTAGTACATTAATAATCTATTTTAACGATTGCTGGTGTGCTGATAATATATATATATATATATATATATATATATATATATATATATATTAGCATTAAGAAATATTACTTGGATAAATTTGCAATGTAAGTTGCTTGCACAATTACTCCTACACATTATCACTAGTGTCAAGGTAATAAAGCAACTAGATGTATCTGTTTTATTTCTCTGTTTGTATGCACACATTTGTAATGATTAACCAAGCACTTTTAAAAGCTAAACATATTGGCCCCTATTCAATTGCAAGCCCGCAGATTACACTATACAGGCTGTATGTGTGGGCTGAAAGCTGAAACCGTAAACCATGCAATCATAAGTAGCATTTCATAGCGTGATCATGATTAATTAAGCAAGGCCGTAACTACCAATTTAGAAACAGCCAATAGTAAATACGCGCAATTCAGCAAAGTATAAAATATAAAAAATGACTGAAGTAAATGTTATAGTCTATGTGGGTGGCCTGATATGTATTAACTCCTTGATTCCCGAGATTGATATGACACCAAAATTAAACATAAATATTTTTTTTTATTGCAGATTTGCGGGCTTGAGACTGTTGTGCAATTAATTCTAATGTCTTTCATCGATTTCCCGTCTTTTAAAGTGTAGTATTAATTTTTTATTTGCATTTACAGTGCTACGATCAGGTGTTTAACCCCCGCGTGAGTCCTATCTGATACCCGTAGGATTATCTTCTACATTTGCCATTTACAGGTATAAAATCATTTGCAGGCTTGAGGAATTGTAGCAATTCGATTTGCGATTTTAGCGATTTTAATTCTTGCAGGCTTGAAACATCAAAGGCTTAGATGGGCTGTAAGTTACGATTTTGACAATCGCAGGGATTTTCAGCCTGTAACCTGTTGATTGTTTGTGGCTCGCTAAAATTGAATAGCAAATTAGTTTTCGGGCTCCAGTAACTTAGAATTGCTCAATTGAATAGGGCCTTGGTCATAGGATTCACCAGAAGGCTGTTGGGATTTACACAGAGGTCCTTGGAAAACTGCCCCCATTCTCTTTATCAAGTTAGACAGCTATGGCTATAAATGAAAGATACCAGAACTGAGATGTCCATCTATAATCTTACTCCCCCATCAGCTTGTGACTAGTTGTACTGGGCGATCTGGCTTAAGCACTGGAGTATTTGTCAGTTCAATCAAGAAATATGAAGTGTACATTTCCCTCCCAGTGTGCAAATGAATCAGACATTTTACTAATTCTGTCCTTCATATCACACATACCATTCATCCACATTTTAAATTGCTGACAGATCTTAAACATTTTGTGCTATTTTCTTGAGGAGTACTTTATTAGCATATACGCCATGAAAGCAAGGGAACTGCACATATCACAGATTTATACCCAGCAGCATTTAGATGTACAGGAAAACGGTTTTAATTCCTGTCCTCTATGTCTAATCTGTTTTCCAGGAAACTATTTGGCTGTCCTTGTAGATTACATGACATCTAGTATCTTAAAGGTGCAGTCAGATATTTAGTGTTTGCTCTTTTGAAGACCTAGATTTGATAGATGTGATAATGGACCAAACATTTTATAATTGTTTTTAATGGTTATATTGTTAGGTTTTAAAACACTAAAAGTGTGGGTTTATGAGAGAGAATGCTGGAAGCTCCCTCAGCCTGCATATATATTTTCTTCACTGTAGTAATACATTTCAGCTGTTTTCCCCTTTAAATTTTTATTGCATCAAATAGACATAACGATCATGTCTTGAGAACTTGTGATTTTTGGTCCTTTCAAAAAATACATGCATTTTGCAGTGAAGGAGGAATAACTGGGTTATATAGAAAAATATGAAACAATAAAATAGGCATAAATTTAAAAAATAATCAAAACATTATTTCATTTAGTTGTGAGTGATATAGCACATTGATATATTCAAAAGGACCATTGATAAATTTAATGACACTTGAAATAAAAATATCTGACTTCTAGGTGTATGCGCCCAAAGATAGCCACATGAAACAGCTATAGCGGATATTAGATGTAATATCTTACATCTTCTTCCTATCATCAACTTGTTGAGCCAAGCAGGTACCAAAAGACAGGGGCATACATTTACATCCCGAGAGATTATGATTAAAGGACCTCCTGGTACCCCACCCCAAAAGTCATGTAATTATGACCATAGGCCAATATAGGCCGCACTTACTCTTACACTAAATTTACCTTTGCTTACTATGAATTTATCTAAGATTGACAGGTTCTTACTGTACACTTGACCAAACTCTTGAATGAACAATCATTGCCAAGAAATTCAAACTATACTCTATGAAACATCATTCACAAGTAACTTACAAATAGCCACATGCCTCACAGCCCATTGACACAATAAATGATCACAGGAGACACAGCAGGATTCTTATGTCCACTACTTTTCTCAGATCAGTTGGGGAACCAATCCATTGTATCACTCATAGACAATCACATCCTTCAATTAATAACCCTGCCTTCCAGTAGATAGGGAGATAGATGGCGGGGGGACCACTATCTTTCCCCACAGTACTGCTGACCACTAACTAGGGCATTGTGAGTGTCAAGCACATGCTCTCAGTAATGAGAAAAAATCTGCATACTGATGTGGCAATAGCAATATGGCGGGCCACAAGTCCAAGACCTGACTGACAACAACTGACACAGGACTTTGTAATGGATGCCACTGGCATCTCTCTGGAGAAAACTAGATATGTATTTGATACTTCTACACTGATTAAAACTGGAATCCTGGATGAGCTGAAAAGTCAGCTTTCCTCATAGGCTCTGGGAGAGTGCTTCTTCAACTTTGCATCATGGCTTTAAAAACAGAGGAATCTCCATCACTGTTGGCTTAACAGGAAATTGGGTCTCCAATTAAAGGTCTTACTCCAGATACACGTTATAGTTTAATTGTCACTACACAGAGCTCCATCTAACTCCATCCTGTGGCGATCTATCAGATGATCTAGCCCAACAAATGTATAGTCAACACAATAATGTTTTTATTCATTATTGTTTTTTTAACCAGTAATACTGGCTAGATAACAGAAAACCATTTGTAGTGGTTTGTACCAATTTCGTTGTGACTTTTTATTCAGGCTATGACAGTAATTTAATATGGATCACTCACTACATCTCTACAGATCACTACCCCTACCACTATTACTATACTTTATTACAAGTACTTATCTTATCTCCAGTTTACTTATCTGGACTGCAGAAGACTATAATATATGTGCCTATGCACCCCCACTCTTTACTAACTCTACTCCTCCTCTTTCCCAACCAATTTCTTCCCCTCAATGCAAAATAGAAAATCTCAGAAGTGTGAACTTTGAGCAACTATTTTATTTTTATAAGGTAATGTTTACATATTTACATTATATGATATGAATGAATTTTGCTAATGTTTTTGTCTTAGGACTATATTTGCTTCTCTAATAAGGGAATTTAAAAAAGTTTCAGGAAGATACAATGAGCCTCATTCAATTGCAAGCCAGCAAGTCGCGGGATGTAGGCCATAAGAGTGTGGGTCTGCTGCAGGCTTGCAGCGTCTGCGACTTACTGTGCTATTCAATTGGCCAAGCCCGCAATTCCCAGCTCAATAGCGCACATCGTAAACTATGCTATCTTATGTAGCATTTGCGAGGTTGAACATGATCAACTAAGCAAGACCGTAACTCCCGATGTTGAAACAGTCCATAGAAAAGGAGCCCGTCATCATGAAGGCCGTATAACATGGAGTTGATATGTCAATCAACTAGAGATTCGGGGTCCAATATGCGATCAGACCCGCAAACCCTCAAACCTGCAATGTACAATAAAATTAAAAATGAATGAAGCCAATGTCATACTCCATGTTGGTGGCCTGATATGTATTAACTCATTGATTCCCGGATTGATATAACCCCAAAATTTAAACATTCACATTTTTTATTTATAGTCCATATTTACGGTTTTGAGACTGTTGTGCAATTAATTCTAATGTCTTCCGTTATGTTCCCCATGATTTACAGCGCAGTATTGCATTTTTATTAGCATTTAAAGTGCTCCGAACATGTCTGTAAGCCATTTGCGAGTCCTCCTTGGAATCCGTAACTTGTGGTTCGGCATTTGCCATTTGTGGCCTTGGCAGGGTGGTTAGCGATGGGGACTCGGAGCAATTGAATAGTGATGTGTGATTTTAGCTATCATAACTCTTGCTGCCATTTAATGTCAAAGGCTTGGAGGGGCCTTAACTTGCGACAAGGAATCGGAGGCAGAAGGCCCTACCCCGATTGGAGCCCGCAAAAATAAGCCAATTTAATAGCAAAATAACCTACGGCCTCCATTTATGAAGCTCAGATCTCTTGATGCTTCAATTGAATGAGGCTCAATGTGTTTTGTTCCTTCATCATTTTTGAATGGCTATTTATCAACATGGTAGACTCTTTTTCTAACACGGTTTCCACCTTTATAAATAACTTCAAAACTGATCATGCATTGACCACAGAGCCTCTTGAGTATAATGGATAGATCTAAAAAAAGACATTAATCTGTGTAGCAACTAATTATTGAATGGTATAACCTGTATTTCAAGGCTACAACCATAACATAATACAGCTCAGCTTTTTAGCCTTGAATTTCAAAGTGTGAACATAAAGTAGTAGAGCTATTAACATGACCAAAATATTGTCCCTACAAAAAGTGTGGCTATTATTTCCATTTCTCGTAAAAAAAAAAAGAAAAGGTCAGAAATTACTCTACTGATAGTACCATTAGACTAAAGTTGCTTTGTGAGAGACCACTCAATGAATGCTAAGTGTTTCATTGTTAACCACTCTGGCATATTTCAGGTATTACAGAAAAATACTTTTGTTTTCTTGGCATATTTTGATTTAATAACCTATATTTTTTATTTCACAGTAAGAAGCAAAATACATCAATACTACATTAAACAGTGAAAGCTGTGTGCACACCATGAACAAGAAAATACACATTACAAAATTCTGAAGTCAGAAAAATATCATATCTAATTTATTTCTACCATGTTTTCTTTGCTGCTATTTCATCTGTAAATATTTAATTTATTGCCAAGGGTGATTCATTAATAAATAAGATGTTTTTCTTAAATAGAGGATTTTGCTACTAGATTTTCTTTAACTGTTTTTGGTGTTTGTACATAGCAGATTTCCCACTTGGATTACTGTAGACAGATACAATCTTGGAGTCTTTTGCTTTATTCGGACTGTCACAAGAGGATTAAGGGAGACCAAAAATTGCTCATCTGGTTACACATATTAAAGTAGCATTGGATTATAGAATTAAAGCTGATGTCTATCATGAGCACAGATACAATTTACACACAGGTCTTAAAGAGCAAAAAGCCAAATATAAATTGTAAATTACTGGAGTCTGTAAACGAATTTCCTATTCAATTGGCGTCTTTTAGCTTCCCCTCAACGATTTGCGGGTTATAGGCTGAAAATCCCTGCGGTTGTCAAAATCACAACTCCGACCCGGCTAAGCCTTTGATCTTTAAAGCCCGTAAATGTTACAATCGCAAATAGCTATTCAATTGCTACACTTACCCAAGCCCACAAATGTTCTCACACCCGTAAATGGCAAATATAGAAGAAAATCCTATGAGTACTAGATAGGACTCGCAAGGGGGTTAAACATCTGTTTGTAACACTATAAAACAAATAAAACATCAATACTGCACTTTAAAATACTGGGAAAGCAATGAAAGACATTAGAATTAATCGCTCAACAGTCTGCAATAAAAAAAATATTTTTACGTCTCATTTCCGTGTTATATCAATCTCGACGATCAAGGAGTTAATACATATCAGGCCACCCACATGGACTAGAACATTTCCTTCATTCTTTTTATTTTATTTTAAGCATTGCCGGATTGTGATTTTGATTGCATATCTCACTTCTAAACGCTACTTGATTGACGTTTAACCTCCATGTTTTAATGATGTCATAATGACAGTCTCAATTACTAATGGCTGTTTCTAAATTGGTAGTTATGGCCTTGCTTAACTGAGCATGATTTAATATTTCAAGATTCACTCAACACAGGGTCGCTACTGGATGACTGGTGAAAAGCAGAGGTGATACCTATATTTAAGAAGGGAGCAAGAGCAAATCCGGGGAATTACAGACCCGTGAGCCTCACTTCTGTAGTTTGAAAACTTTTAGAAGGGTTAATAAGGGATAATATACAAGGATATGTCTATTTGAACAGGATTATAAGCAGGAGTCAACATAGATTTATGCGGGATAGGTGATGTCAAACAAATCAAATCTAGTTTCTATGAGGAGGTTAGTAGGAACCTTGATCAAGGCAACTCAGTAGATGTAGTCTTTTTGGATTTTGCAAAGCTTTTTATACAGTGCCACATGAAAGGCTATTGTGCAATCTAAGGGATATAGGAATTGCAGTAAATATCTGCTCATGGATCAAGAGCTGGCTAAAAGACAGGAAGCAAAGGGTTGTGGTAAATGGAACATACTCAGATTGGACTAATGTGGTAAGTTGGGTTCCTCAGGGTTCAGTATTAGGTCCTCTCCTTTTTAACATAATTTATTAATGAATTAGAAGTAGGACTGGAAAAGTATTGCCTCCATTTTTGCTGATGACACAAAGTTGTGCAAGGTAATTAAATCAGATAATGATGTACTTTCCCTCCAAAGGGATTTACATAAATTAGAGGAATGGGCATCTAAATGGCAGATGAGATTTAATATAAATAAATGTTATGCATCTGGGAAGGAAAAATAGCCATGCAATTTATAATCTTAATGGAGCAAATATAGGGGTATCAGATATTGAAAGGCATTTGGGAGTACTTGTGGACAACCACCTAGGTAACAGTGCTCAATGCCAAGCAGCAGCTGCAATGCAAGTAAAATATTAGCATTTATTAAGATGGGTATAGAAGCAAGGGAAGCAAATATAATTCTGCCATTATACAAATCTCTAGTACGCCCTCATTTGGAATATGGAGTACAATTTTAAGGCACCACTTAATAAAAAGGACATTTTAGGGCTGGAAAAGGTACAGAGAAGGGATACAAAACTAATAAGGGGAATGAAGGGGCTAAGTTACGAAGAAAAACTAACCAAATTAAACTTCTTTTCTCTATAAAAAAGGCGTTTAAGAGAAGTTATGATTACATTATATAAATACATCCAGGGTCAGTATAAAGATTTGTCAAGTGAGCTTTTTTTGCCAAGAGGTTTTCAACTGACAAGGGGCTTGGATGTTGAAGCCCGTTGGACTTTATGACGAAAATTTAACATGAAATAAACTTTTTTATTTGCCAATTTGAGAGTAGGGGGATGTTGTGCTAATAATTAATTTTACGGGCTTGACGGAATGATGAGCGTAGCATTAGAATAGCGGCCACAACTCTCGCGCCCACGTTAGATCAAAGGCTTTGATGGAAGTAAGCTGCGATTGAGCAAATCGCAAGGGATCGCAGCTCGAGAGGCAGCAAATAGGATAGCCAAGTAGCTTGCAGCCTCCCTTTGCGGCTACTTATTTCAAATTTGTAGGATTAGAATGAGGCCCAATTATTGGTAATTTGATCAGTTTAGTGTTTTAGCAGCTTCTAGCACACAGCTTTACACTTAGTTCAAATCCCCTCCACTGATGGAGAATCCTTAGCTCACAACATATAGTGCTGCAGGTCACAGGTGTGCAAGGTGGCATCCTACAGGACAGAACAGAGGGTGAAAGGGGAAGGTTCCAAAAACAGAGATACTATTATTTTGTTTGTATCTAACAAGTGTAAATTGTATTTATATTACTTTAAAGAGGAACAAATTGTGTGTGTGTGCGTTTTATTTGGTTGCATACACATGACACCCCTAATGAAGTCCCAAAGCATGAAACGCGTTGGCCCAATATCCCTATTAGCCACAAGGAGCTTTATTTGTATTGTGCTGCTACATACATTTTTTAAAGTATATACTCTTGGATTTGATTTTTATTTCGTTTTTTTTTCTTCAAAATATCATCCTTCTTCACTCCTGGGGTAGGTCTGCTCTTCCTCCTTCTAGTGTTTTGCAGTGTGTGGGTGTATGAATCCTAAATAGACTCAATGGATAATGGATACATTTTCAGCATGATATGGGACATACTCTACCAAATAGATCTTGAACATCCACCCATTACTGTGTATCCAAAGGCTTGCACTAATACGTTTTTCCTCACAATACTTATTATCTCCAGGCTGTAAACAGTTTAGAGTACACCAGGCTGAAGTAGAGGAGCAATTATTATTGCCAATATATATATTTTAAAACGTGGGGATTTTACTTATTTTATTACAGTGTAATATAAAAAAAAGGTATTACCCTAGCGATACCATTACACTAGAGTCCCTTTGGGGGACTATTCAGGGCGCATTAAGTGTTTCTTTGTTAAAAACTCCAGAATGTTTCAGATATTTCGGTGAAATACCTTTGAGCTTCTCAGGTATTTTGATTTAATAGCATATATTTTTGTTTGACAGTGAGAAGCAAAATGCATTGATAATGTATTAAACAATAAAGCTGTGAGCACACTGTGAAAAAATACAAGTTAGGAAATTATGTATTTTCTAACATGTATTTACTAGATCATATTTTAAATATTACAAAAGTGTTATGGATGAAAAAATAGTGGTCCATGGTTTAAAAATTATAGTGAGGGAGACACAGGACTGTTTTTTTTTTCTTCTCGGTCCTAACATTTTACATGAGAAGTCGCATGCAGTCTTGAAAATATATTGCATATCAACAAACGTGTGTATTTACTACCATCCTGCAAAAATAGCTATACTATTGCGAGCTCCCCCCCTCTACTTTAGGGTCCTCACAATGAGCGCGACCCATTGCAGGCCACGGTAGGCGCTCATCGCGAACCGCGCAATGAGCCTTTGGCAGTCATAGCGAGCCTCTCCCCCCTCTACTTTACAGAAGTCGCTCATCGCGGGCCGCAGTCCCCTCTCCCTCCCCTGTGTCTCTTTCCCCCCTCTCCCTCCCGTGTCTCTTTGCCCCCTCCATCTGCCCTGTTTTTTCCTCCCCTGTGTCTTTCTCCCCCCTCTTCCTCCTCTGTGCTCCTTTTTCCATTTACGGGTGTGAAACCATTTGCGGGCTTGGGAAGTTGATCAATTTCCTCAAGGCCAAAATGGTCTTCTGATTTATGGGCTTGAAAAGAAATTACGCTTTACGGCCGCCATTTTTTTCTCGCATAGCTGTTTTGAGCCAAAAAACGCCAATTGAATAGCAAATTAGCTTTCAACCTCACTTACAAGCTCCCTCATTGCTGCCCCTGTCAAACCCGTACTTTTCAGGCCTCACGATGAGCGCCTTCAGCGTTCATTGCGCATGCGCAAGCCCATAACTTTTAACATAGTGTTACCAACAAACTCGCAATTACAACTATATATGTGATCCAAATATTAAAATATACAAATCTATTGTCCTGACAAAAATAGTTCCCCAGGTATACTCCAGAGAAAGGAATTAAATTCAAGGAGATTAAATGGAGTGTAGTTTATTGCATGGAAAACCATTTCTTCTTCATAACTTAGAGGAGTTTCTTTTTGACATATTCCAGTACTCTATATATTTTAAACTGGTATCACAGAGTATAATCCAGTAGCAGGTTAGGATCACCGCAGAATATGTACAAAGAGCCAGAGGCAGGAGCAAAGCTGTAAGAAGTCCAAAGACGAATAATTGGAAAGACAAAGGCTCGAACAGAGAGCCAGAAAATGGGATGCTGAAAACCAATGCCAGGGTTCAAGAACCAGAAGGCAGAATCATCAAGGAAAAGTTAAACACCGCAGCAAGGATCAGACCAAGTATAAGGATTGCCAAGATGAAGCACAGGGCCAAGCAAGTGACCACTGATGTTCAACTACAGACAAGCTAAATATATATTAAAGGTATAATTGCTTGCATGATGCACCATGCAAGAGACACTGTGCATGTACATCAACAATGACAATCAGAACATTGGACACAGAGAGACATAAATTGGAAACATGAAGAAAGAAAAGACATAGAATTATTCTCAGGAGTCTAATCAACAAATCGTTTAAACTGTCTCTCCCATATTGCAAAATCATCTACAAACCAGTGTACTAAACCATTATGATGTAAATACACTTGAATGCTACCTCACACTTGTTTCATAAACCCCTATAGTTTTCATCCAGTCACAAGGAAATCTAACTTCCTCGTAGGGAAGATTCAAGGAATGTTTTTGTCTTTTTAGTTGCTTTATGGCTTTGGTTCTCAACTGCTAGTCCTAGGACGAGTGTCTGTCCTTTAGACCTTCAGGGATGAGGAGAGTATAAACTTTAAATATACAACAACCATTAGTAATAGTTATAGACAGTTTATTGATGAACATATCTGAAGATAAAAATAAAATGCATTGTATCACATGTAGTATTACTCTTTTGAAAATGTTCTGTATATCAAAGGTGGTCACCATGAGTACTGAAATGTAACCAGTCATTCCCCAGATAACCTCTGCATTCCCCCAGATAACCTCTGCATTAGAACACTGGCTGCTTAGGTATTTTTAACAACTGAATGTAGAAGAAAAAGCATTAAACATGACTGTATTGTATTTTATACTATTTCATGGATAGGATATCACAGAAAGTTGTTAACTTGACTTTTAAGTCACTTTGAAACATTACCTCAATAGATACCAATCTCACTTTTACCTTGTTCCTGACCACATGGTAACATTTAGCACTGGGCCAACAGCCTAGTGTATGTGTCAGCACCTTACAATTTGTAATAATAATAAACCCTTTGGCAGGAAGAGGAGCAGTAGCAAGAGTTTCCATGCATTATCTCAGCATCCCGGTAAAGAACAGACGTGAATAGACTAAGTAAAATCACAGGCTATGTGTCCCACAGAGATATTGCCAGCTTCAAGAATACTCTGAACTGCTCTCCTCTATGCAGCCTTGATACAGATCTTGCTCTATAAAAAAAAAAAGTTGCTAACTTTAGGTAATTATGGTAAATTATCACCTAATTGCTCACACCAATTATATTTCCATTAGTGCCTGTGTGTGCACATTTAACCTGAGACGCCAGATATTAACTTTAGCGCGATTACATTGCTTTAAATTATTTAATTGCCCCTTAATCTTTGCAGGTTTGCATTCTGAGTTTCCAGCTGGGAGAAGGTATCATTGCAATTGACATCCCATGAGGAATACAGATGTGGGTCGGTGTTTTGCTCCCTAATGCTGTGTAATTTATGAATATGAATGCTATGGGTGAAACTTCTACTGTCCTGTGGATTTATTGAATTTCTCTAAATCTTTTCCCTCTGCACATTTTAAATTGAAATGCCAGGTGAAAACTACTAAATGAGTACAGATGTTTCCAAATAGCAGTTTATTTCTAAACCTGCTTACTGCTGAATATGAACTTGTTGCGGTGCTAAACGTTAGTGAGCATGACATATGTACATTTTTAAAAGGAATCAGCTAACTTATTTGAAGACAAATATTTTAATAATATTGGATAACCTTTTTTTCTTCTATGAGAGTTCAATTTTTCAAAATGTAGCAAAGTAGCAAGATTTATTGTGCCCCCTTAAGATAGATAAATAAGCTGAGACAGCAGCGAGCTGGGCATCTGAGGAGTATGTGTTTAGGGTAGAAGTTCTCAAAATGTTGTCGCTCATGACCTTTCCCCGGGTGGTCCACCGAGCAATTAAGATTATGAAAACTATTTGAAATAAAATTAGTAAAATGTAAAAAATCAATAAATAAATAGTGCAGAAGTGTCTATAGTATATAAATACACGACTAATCTCCAAAACATTTCAGTTGCAGATGTTAAAAAGCAGACAGAAAAAAAAAGTAATAATCAATATCCACCAAGACCCTCAACATATTTAAAGGGATATCTAAGTTTGCTGGATTAATATATTTCTGCACTCTGTAGGCAAAAAGCAGCCTATGTGTATGCAGCGCCTCTCGTAAAACATGTTATCTTTATTAATATCTAAAAATCCCTCTAATGATTATGTTGACACGCCCAGGGGGTGTCTACACAACTTCCTGATCCCCACCCAATCAGCATGCATCATCCAGGGAGCAATATTGACCCACTATTTACCTTCTCTTGCTTGCTCAGCCAATAGGAGAGCAGTGTTGCCACCCTCCCAGTAACTGCTGGGATATGATTCATCCCTGCTTCCTGACTATGCTGTGTGCTGTTGCCATAGCAACTAACATAGTGCTATGTCTCAAATCTTTGCTCTAACCGGATTGGCCAAAACAAATTGGAGGGGGTGTTAACCTTCATTTTAAACTGTCAGAAATTACAATAGATTTTGCTAACTTCAAGGTAAATGTTTAAATGTTTATTTTGGTATTTTTTCATGCAAACATTTTTTTTATATACTATTAATTCTCCTCTACCAGATGCATTCATAATTCAGGAAACTTACATATCCCTATAAGTGGTCCTTCAAAAGAAAAGTTTGAGAGCCACTAAATGTATCCCTAACCACAAGCAAATTGTGCATTGGAGAAGTTACATTTATTGTTAAGTTATAGAAAAGTTAATGTTAAGTTCAAACTGTTGATCCTCATCACCAAAGATCTGATCCTCCAAACACTTCCCAAATCACCACTTTGCACTGTTACAATCTCTTACAACCATGTTAACTAATATTTACTAAAGATGCTCTTGTATAAAATATGGTAAACTTATCCATTCCAACTGACCAGACCCAACAGTTATTACCTTAACACCTTCTGCACCCACTTTCTCTCAGTATGTATTCTATTGCTTTATCTGTCTTTGCATTCACTTTTACCATTACCCTTAGTGATACAGAATATGGTGACACTCTATATATTTCATTTAGTCCTACTGATTTGGGGTAAAATTCACTGCTCTCGTTACATTTTAACACGTCATAAGAGCTAATTCATTGCTGCATTTGTCCCCAAAGAATAATGTACTCTGAAGGCTGATATCTTAGAAGACTGCAATCGATCACAAGAATTACATCCAGCCGCCTACAGAAGTATTTTATATAGGAGCCTTAAATGTTTAATGCACTTTAGTCTATCAGAGCCATATAAAATTATTTCCATGTCATGATGATTTAACAAGTCATTTAGGATGTTGAAAAGGCTGAAGTACTTTCTTTCAGTTATAATCTGTGCACCTACAACATTTATACTCTCTTCCTGTTCTTCAGATAGAGAGGACCACACAAATTTGGACTTTGGAATAGGATTCAAATTCTACTGAATGACATCTTAGTATAGGTTGATGATATGTATCATGAATGACCTGTGCCAGAAATCTAAAGCAAAGGCCTCTATAGTCTGATAATTTAAACATAATATTTTACTTGAATTATACATAGGCCCATTGAACAATATCACAACCAAGGTATGTTCAAAGTATCAGGACCATAGTTAAATATCTGAAAACCCACAAAGGACCAGGGTACTGTAGTTTGACAATACTGAACCTGGGTGCAATTCACACTAGGTTTCTGAAGACAGTAGGCAACATTTTACCTGTATTCAGTGAACTAATGAGCATCTGGTCTTGAAATGGCATAACAGAAAATTGCAAGAACATCTATGACATACTGCCAAATTCTATTGTTTTAGACAATCAGGAGATTTACAGGTTTATGGTTCTCCTTAGTGCAGGAGTCTATTTTTCTTTACTAGCTTGCTGTTCCAAATTAAAGTAAATGAAGATTTTAAATTATTAAAGATCAGTATAAAAAACTTTTCAGTGTATTTTTATAAAAGTTTGTATTCGTAAAGAAAATTACATGGGAATATCTGGCTCCTCCAATCGTGTATATCCTTCGTTTGAGGGCCTGGAATGTGTCCACGGATTTCACTGATTAAATGGTATTATTTCTGAGCCAAAAGATCTTTCAGTATATTTCTTGGCATTAAATTAATTTACATGTATACATCTGAGAACAAATGTCTTATGTTCCACATTTCATTTAATATTCCCTTAGGTTTTCCTAAGTTTGTGGTGCTGGTATTTTTATATGCAGATATTTTGTTTTATTTTATGGCAATTGATTTTCGATCTTTCTCTAGACACATTTATATTAGCTGGAAAATTGTCTGTATATTTGTCTTTTTTTTTTTTTCTAGACAGTCCTTCATGATATGTAATCTTGGTGCATTACTCACTGGGCCTTACTGTCTTGGTCCTTGAGTTTGTCCTTGTTGTTAGATGTACTAATTGTTCTACTGCACAGGAGAAAAAGCATTACAATACACCAGTATTAGAATTTATCATCCATTCATTGCTATCAGTCATCTGTGAGAGCCATTATATTTTTGGGAGGGCCAGTGTCACACTGTATAATAGGAGTGTGACATCAGATTGAAAGAGCATTACTTTTCACTGCGTTTGCTCCCTGTCTTAACTATATCTGTATTTATATTTATTTTGTTCAGGCAAAATCATTTCCTACTTCATAAATACTTTTTTTTCATATAAATTTATTAAAAGGACCAAAAAATCACACACTAGCAGCTTTATAAGCCAAGAACATACAACGAATGTCTGCGAGTGAGTTGCAGGCTCTGGTTGGACTCCGATTGCGATGTTATTCAATTGCTCAAGCCCCAAGTTACGGCCCCGAAGCCACAACCGTAAACCATGCACTGGTTCGGAGCAGTTCAGGGTGAGAACATGATCAATTCAGCAAGCCTGTAACTGCCCATTTTGAATCAGCCAAAAGAAAATTAGACTGTCATTATTATGGCAGTAAAACATGGAGGTTGTGTGTCAATTAATTAGGTTCGGGGGTCCAATATGCGATCAGACTCCCAAACCCTCAAAATAAAGAATTATGAAAATGAATGCAAATACTGTTTTAGTCCATCTGGGTTGCCTGATATATATTAACTTATTGTTACCCGAGATCAATTTCCCCCCAAAATGAAACTTAAAAATACATTTTATTTCCTTGACGATTTGCAAGCTTGAGACAGTTGTGCAATTAATTCTAATGCGATTTGCGAGTCTAACCATCGCAATATTTTCAAGCCCGTAATTGAATAGCAAAATAGCTTGCAACCTCTCTTACGGGCCTCCGGATCTCCCGAAAGCTCTTTTTTTGCAATTGAATGTGGCTCTATGTATTTACTGATTTATTAATTTGTTGATTTCACTATTAGTCTATAACTGGTCTGTCTATAACAAGTTCTGTACTGCCACAGTTTGTAATTATATTCAACCATATATAGACATTTTCACAAATACTCATTTTTATCTGAGTACACTATTTTGTAAAATATTGTACTATATATTATAAAACATACAGGTATATATATATATATATATATATATATATATATATATATACTAGAATATTGCCCGTCAAAAAATGACTGCAATAAAAGTGTAAGTGAGCTAAGGATGTTTGGTGTATATAATGTGGCTGATGTAGCGTCGTTCGTTTTCTATGTCGTCCAAGTTTTTCGTAATATTAGTCTTCTATGTCGTGCGAGTTTGTTGGAATATTCGTAGCTGTTTGGTGGGCTTTTTTGGAATATTCGTAGCTGTTTGGTGGGCTTTTTTGGAATATCCGTAGCTGTTAGGTGGTGTTTTGCGTGTTTATGGTAGTGTTTTGCGTGTTTAGGGAACTTTAGCCTCGTTTTCTTCGGCGGACATTTTTTCTCTCGCTTAGGTGATTTTCGGGTCTGTAAACTCCGAAATTTGTGGTTAAATGGAGGTGTAACTTCACTTGCAGAGGTCCTCAATGCCCCCCCTTGCTGTGAGTAACCTTTTTATGTGTTTGTTGTTTGTATTTGTTGTGTTTGTAATGTTTTTGGGGTTGCGCGGGTTGCGTCCTTGTTTTCTAATCTCGTAGGTGTTTTTCGGCAAATACGTAGGTGTTTGGTGGTGTTTTGCGTCTTTAGACTGCTGTAGCCTCGTTTTCGTTTTTTTCGGCGGCCATTTTTTCTCTCGCTTCAAGAATTTTTTAGTGTCTAAACTGCTTTAATTTAAGTTAAATTCAGGTGTAAGTTTAGTTTTCGAGGTCCTGGATGCTCCCTCTTGATGTAGGTAAGCTTTTTATGTATTTGTTGTGTGTATTTCTTTGATTTTTGATGTTTTGATGTGCGCATGTTGCGGCCGTTTTTTGCAAGGTCATAATCGGTTGTAACGTGTCTCGTATTTTGTTTGCGTTACGACATAAAGTTTGAGAGGGTCGCAGTTGCTGGCAAGGAGCGCCTTCGGCGCTTCTTGTCAGCAACTGCGCCCCTCGTAAATTTTGTGAGGGTCGCAGTTGCTGGCAAGGAGCGCCTTCGCGAGGGCCGCGGCTCGCTACGCGAGCCCGCAAGCGTTAGCAACAACTCGTATGCTCACAACTATATATGTGATATATATATATATATATATATTTTTTTCTTTTTTTTAAAGACATTAACTCTACTCCCTAAGTTTATTAAACTGGGTAAAAATGGCATAAGTGAGGTAAACAAAAGTAGATTTAATATTACGATTTCCCAACTTTTATATTGGCTGAAATTACCAAGCGGGAAAAAGTGTAAAAAGGTTTCATAGGAAACACAGATAATGGAGATATTTCATTTTGATAAATATATCAGTCTTTCTAAATATTTTTTAAAGACTTTGAAGTCAGTGGGTTCTTTTAAGTTGTATTTTATAAGTACATAGCACTGTTTGCCTTACAAGTTCTTTCATTTCACTAAAACATTGTCACATCTAGAAATACATGCATGTGGATAGTTGGGTGGATGTATGAATGGATAGGTACATTGTTGGATGTATGAATGGATTGTTCAACAAATTAATTAATAGATGTAAGTATAAATGGATGAACAGGTGGTAGATGGGTGGACAGATGTATGAACGGAAGAATAAAAATAAATTATTTTAAATAGATAGATGAATAGATAGTTGGATAGATATTTAGACAGATATCTCATTGCGTTGCTTGTTTCTTTTTATTTATTTCACCATTTGTTTAAAATGTTAATCTATTATTGTATTGCTGACTAACTATTACATATTCTTAAAAAGGATAAAAAGGTTTTGTTATGACAGTTTTGTTCTCTTAGATGTCTCTCTAATTTATTATTGTACTATTGTAACAAACCATTAAAGTCATTCATTAAGTTTGTTTATTCCATTGCCGTGTTGTGGAAGGTTTTACAAAAATCCTTAGAAGCTTACAATTAAAAATAGGTTCTTAGTTGCAATTATTATCTGTATACTACCAGCCATTTGTTCCACTTGCTTAACATCTCTTCTGTGTGGGCCGTTCTGATGTGTAATAAATGTTAATAGCTTCGAAATATTTACATTTTACGCTTGTAATTTAAATTTGTTCATATAAATTAATGGTGGAACGCAATGAAACAAAAAGAGAAGATAATTAAATTCACCAACACAACACAAGTTCAGGGAAGACATCATTGTCATATCAACAAACAAAAAAAAGCATTTTTTTTTTTTTTACACTTTGAGCCTGATAATTTAGCAGCTGCCTGCTAGACAAAGTCACCACCCCTCATTGAGCTTACAGTGGGGGGTTATCAGAAGCAGCTTAGTGTTATGTTTAAAAACAAGTTTAATATTGAAAATTGAATAATTGAATATGAATTTTATTAATAATCAATGCATAGTTTAAACTCTAGATCCTGTTTCGGCACGACAATGGTATTTTAAATAATGTATTAGAGTGAAGATGTCCTTTCTCTGTCTCTCATTCATGTGACCTTTTGCATGCCATTACATAAAAAAAAATATATATTTGTAAAAAAAATATGGAATGAGACCCTTGATTTACTTTTTACAGCAACATTTAGACCTTGGTGACCATGGTATAAATTAATTGTCTTTTCCTTCTACATTCAATATAAATGCCCTCAGCTACATTCTAATTGGCCTCTTGTATGACTTTGAAATGTTTAAATGAGTTTCCAGAAATGATCCCTTGCTTAATATTTATTATTATTTCTTCATTATTTATATAGCTGTATATGCAGCGTAGAATTATTTCTATATTTTTGTATATTCAAAAACTGTTTCCTTCAGCTATGGCTCATCCCATTTTTAAATTTTCCATAATTAGAACTTTTTCAATTGAAAATATTTTTTTACATGAATAATATCACTTATATATGGTGATTTTGTGTAGCAGAATGATACCATGGATATTATAATTACTTTGGCCCTCATTCAATTGCGATTTGGCCAATTGAATAGTGCTCTGAATAAGCACATAACATATATTTTTTAAAGAAGTTTTTAGTTATTGAAAACCTTGCTTTTAGATAGATGCTTACTAAGAAAAAACTTACTTAAAAAATAAGTTATGTGCTTATTTAGACCCCTATTCAATTGGCCAAAATAGCAATTGAATGAGGGCCTTTCTATGCAAAGCACCTTTCAATTAAAGCCAGGCTCAATATAAACATATTCCCTAATAACAGTCTTTAGGGTGCAGAAAAAAACATCTGCACCCTACTTCTATTCAGTTTACATAATGACAATTATCTGTGGTATATAGTAATTATTGTTCTGTGTGATACAGGCAACCATGTTTTAACAATGTTATCACCTTTATTAATTGTAGCCCAACTTGAAGACTCAAACTTGCTCTAAAAAAATCTCTCTCTTGACCTTTATCTGTGTTTCACAAATGTGGTACACAAGGAGCACCAACATGTCAGGATTTCAGGATATCCCTGCATACTAACTAGTAGTTCATTAAATGTTGACTGAAGCGTTATTTTCACAGCTAAGCATAGTCTCAAATCCTGGTGTGTTATATTGGTTTCACTACTTGATATACCAATATATTTTCCAATATAGACACTGAAATCTCTATTTCTCATGAGAGTCTTGCAGAAAACAACTGGGCAGGAATTGGAGAAAGAAGGAAGGAATGTTTATCCTTCCATAGAGAGATGTGTCTGTAAATGCTTGACTATCCTTCAAAAGATGAGAATTTTAGAGGGATGGAGAAATGTTCTTTTAAAAAAGGGACAACACTACCAAAAAGGGCTTTTGTCTTTAATTGCCTTATATGTCTTAAAAATTCTAGCCCCGGTAATCTTTACATAGGAGGCTTATATTGGTTTGGAGCAACACAAGCAGTTCTACACCCTTTAACAATAAAAATCGATCTTGATGCCTCTACAAGATACTTTGATGAAAGTTGTGTATGAGATAGCCATTAATATCTTTGTGGAAACAAACATTTCAATCATTGTTTCAAGCTGTCTGCTTCCAAGCAAGTGTGGGAATGGGAGTAGGTGTCAAATTCCAAAATATCCAAGTATGCCTCCTTTTCCCCTCCTTGCACTGATAAAGATAAGTACAACCTTCAGACTTCAAGCAGTCAGGCATTGAAGAAGTTAGACAATATGGAACCCTCTACATATATTACATATATATATTAAGATTTTTCTTTAAAAATATTTTTATACTCATTGCTTACATGGCTTCTAATGTTGTTACTTTGTTACACTGTTCACAAATATGCATTTTTTTCTTTAACAAAAGTGGTCCTTTATGTATTACTATAAAATTGGCGAATGACTGAGAAAATACGGGGGAAGCAATGCTATCAGCAGAGTTCAATTTTACACTCTTCTTAATGTGCATTAAAATACCCAACATCTATATAGCTGTACAACAAATATCACATAATATGCAGACATTGCTGTTTTGTTTTATGCTGTTTAGGGAACCATATCTAAACTAGATTTAAACAGAAGCGTGCCCCTAGTGCACTAACAATGCCTGTTCTAATGAACACGGCGAAGAACATTCTTAAAATATTTACCAATCTGTGTTTATGCTCTGTTGAAATGTCAATGTGATTCATACACTGTGCATTTAACCATTACACATTAAACTATCATTTCCTTTTAGAGGAAATAGCTGTCATTATTTACATTAAAATACTGAAGATATTGTGTCTGAGAGTCTTTAAAAATGAATAAAGATAAGTAACACTATGGAAGTAAAAAAGGAGACACTAGCAACATTTGTGTTTTTAAGGTAAAACATCATCAAAGTAGTCGGTAAAACCTTAAAGGGAATCTGTAATGTTATTTTCTCTCAGTGGACAGCTGCAAAAGCATCTAAAATAGAAGAATTTGTGAGCTTAAACAGAAACAAATTTATTTAAGATGTTGCAAAATTTGCCCTACAAGGAAGCATGCATAAGTGCGTGCTCCAAGCCCAAACAGAATACCTTTTCATGTTGTCAGATCTCAGGGGCATACTGTGTTTTTTTTCAGTATATCATAAAAAAAAATATCCTGGTATATGCATGTGCCTAAAATGGGGATGGATTGCATTCAATATAACCATCATTCAAGATGATTTCATAGAGAGATTACATTTTAAAAGCATTTTTTAATACACTAATTCCTTATTTTTGGATTTAATATTTTAAATGAAAGGGAAAAAAAAGTGTTTTTTTGATTGAAAATCAAAAGACCACCTTCGGCGAGGCTCTAGTAAAGGGGATTGTCGCCTTTTATTTTTAAAGAGCTAAACTATGTAAACATCAGACCAAGAGTTTATTAAATAGCAAGATGAAAGTATACACATTGTCTAATTTGTCTTTCATTGGCCCAAAAAGTTTCAGATGGGAGGTAATGCCATTTGAATTCATCCCAGACATCTAGTGTGTATTAGGGCTTTGCAACGCTAGTACTCTAGAAAATAATATTGTACTCCTCTTTGGCTGCCTGGCTGCAGCTCAGTGGTGGAGCTAAAGAATGGAGGGCCCCGGTGCAACCCCCTCCGCTCCAGAGGCAAACTCACTCAACGCTACATTCACCCCAAACCCCAGCGTCACTTGCAAAGGACCCCTTCCTAAAGCAGCTTTTGTTAGAATGATGACATGGCCCCAAAACCCATTTAACAAGGATTTTGGGGAATAAGTAGTGGCCGACCCCAGCAGGCACAGGTTGACAGCCCTCACCTCTTTGGGTGATGGGAGAGGGCTGTGGCCTTCATGGACCCCCTATTGCATGGGGGAGGGGGCTTATTTTAATACTCTCCCCTCTACTCCAATGGGTAGATAGGGGATAATAGAGTTTTCAAGAAATAGTTCAGGTGGTAGGATCCTTTGTCCACCCTAACCCTGATATGCTGTTAGGTGCTAGTGTGGCCTAGATAGTTAGGTAATATATTTTTGAAGTTATTTTGTTATTATTTTATTATTTTCACCCCAAAGGGCCTGGGGATGGGGAGTGGGGGGATTTCCTGGGGATTCCTTTCCTTTTTTTCTAAACTTTATTGTTCACTGCCACATAAGTGGTTCCTGGGGGCAGTCCAAAGATTTTCCCTATTTTTTATGTTTTAAATCGCACCCACAGCAATGGGTACCAGTATTTTTTTTGTATTTGGGGTAGAGAGGATTAATTGTATTGAATATTTAGTGTATTTTACTGAGGGTGACTGTGTAAAGCTTTATTTTTAGCTTCTTTAGCGTAGCTAGTGATCTATCTGGTGTGTTTTGATTGGTTGCTTGGCTTTGGCGATCTACAATAGTTAGAATACCTTGGAGTGGTTAACAAATGCTGTTTAATGTGAGCGTTGGTTAATTTAAAACGTGGTAACTTTTGAAGCTTTGCACAAATTTACCGTGCCTAATAGAATCAAGCCCTGTGTGAGATCCATGTAACAAGTCTGTTGTGTAACAGAAAGGTTCAAGGAAAATCAAAAGAAAAATAACTACGGAATTCTACAAGTCACACATCTCTTAATAGCGTCGTAATTCTGACTGGAAAAGAGTAGTAGTAACTGGGGGACATGGGGGCACAGATCTGAATGTAGGTCTTTGAGGGTCCTTCGTTTGTATGCCACTTTCCACCATCCCCACGTGCAGTGGAGTTGCAGTTTTCTTTGCGGTGGAGATAGATAAATAACATTTTCTACCTGCTGAAGACAGATAGCTGTACTCATAAAAGCATTCTTTATTTTTATTGTACTATCAATTATTTCTATATCCATCAAAGCAATCAGGGTACATTTGTAGAAGAGACCCCTGAGGTTTTGAAACCTTTGTAATTTCATCTCTAAGGTATTTTTATGTTACTCCATTAAAAAGTATCACGGCTATCTATGAATCTCCAGACAGTCACAACTATAATTGGACTGAGTTTCATGCCAGTGCTGGCGGAGCAGAGGATTCTGTCCTGTCCCACGTAGCATTTGTAACATTTAATAGGGAAATTCAAAAACCATTAATTACATTCAATAAATAGAAAATCTGTATTTTTTTTCAGCTAAAGTCAGGATGGTACTGCTGTCTGTAGGATTCAAATCAAAAATATACTACAATGTAGGGGTATGAATAAAATGCTGTAAAGATTTTTGGAGTGAGAAAAACTATTTCCAGTAAATTCTACAAAAGAAGTTGACTTGATAATGGGAAAACACTGTAGTGGTACTGTAAAAGCATAAATTATATAGTTAAGCAAATTTTTTTCAGTTGTCTTTAATTAATTCTGAGTTTCTGTCATGTTAGCTATACTACCTCCCCCAATGACACAAAGCCTATTACTGAGGGAGGTGGGTGTGTCAGCAAGCTGTGCATTTCTTGTGATTCTCTATGTTGCATCTTCTAAAGCAAACACAGCTTCCTATTTGTTGACACAGTTATGTGGTGCTGGCTCCAGCATTATAAGCCATATCACATGACCAAATAGACCAAAAAGAAGGTGCTGGTTGTGCTGAGTGTGCACTAGGAGATGCAAGATGGAGAATCACAGCTTTGCTGCCCATCCATATCGTACAGTGACACGTTCTGAGCGACGGAAAGAAGTAATTGTGCCTGAAGAGTTCTCATTACATCTTAAAGAACCATTTACTTTACTTAAGCTTTACTACTTCAACAAGTGTCCCTTGGAGCCACAAAATCTAACAGAGAACTTCAACTACTGGCTGTGTATGTTAATGACAGGGCCAGATCTACCTTTTTGGAGCCAGTAGGCAGTGAAGTGGAGGAACCCTTTGCGAGTGAGTACATAAAGGTTTGCACGGACCCATTTTTGCCTTTTCTGTGCGTGCAAGTTTCTTTTCCTGTTGTAACTATTTTGTTCTAGGGGGTTAGCCCCTAGTAGCCAGAGTGCAGCATTTCCTTTTTTTAAGCCAGGAACTATTTAAAAAAAAAAGTTAATCCGAACATGGTTAATGACAATTCTTGTGTCATTTTTTGAGTGAAAAACCATTTTATTTATTTTTGTTTGAATTGTTTCAAACTCAACTACTGCAACTCACTCCTTATTGGCCTCACCATCACCCATCTGCCTCATCTCCAAACCATATTGAACGTCTCCACTAGACTCATCTACCACACTCAGCGCTCAGAGTCTCCACCACCTCTCTGTAAGTCACTCCACTGGCTTCCCATAGAATACAATTTTAAATCCTGATCTTAACATATAAAGTTCTTAACAACAGTGCATCCCCTTATATCCCTACCCATGCCTCATAATACCCCCAAACCAACCTCTTCACTCTGCTACCAATCTACCTCTTTCCTCCTCTTTTATCACTAAACGCTCACTCTGTGGAACTCCTTGCTTCACTCCACCAGACTATCTTCAAAAACTAACTAACAATTAATCTTTTCAAAGAAGCTCATGACCTTTAGTCTTAATATGCACAACTGCATACTCTATCAAACTGCTCACATGCACAATCTACATTATATAACACAAAACCACTTCCACTTGCATCCGCCTACTTCCTTGATCATTGCCATCTTGCATCTGTCGTCCTCCTGTCTCACAACCCACGGTTACCTTCAAGACTGTAAGCAAACTTTGAAGTGGGGACCTCAATCCAGTTGCACCAAATCTATTGCAACAAACTTTCTGCTGATCCATTTGTCTTATATTTTTATTGTATTATATCTGTTCTTGTATTTCTACTTACTTTAAGCTGTCTATGCCTTTGTGTGTCTATACCTCCTCTGCCAAACAATGCTTCATGTCATTATACAGAGCCTGCATGGCTAATGCCAAAAGCAGGTTGTCAAGGAGGTCTGGCCCTGTTGCCCCAGAACACTGGGCACCCAAAAATAAAAATGTGAGGGGAGAACTGCAGCCCCTCAAAAGTGATGAGGGGCTGCAATATGGCGCAACTAAAATACATGTGATACATGGATTCTCCTTTGCCACACAATGGACAAGTGGCTGGAGGGACTATGAAATTAGCCAGGTACTCTCATGCTCAGTGCACAAGGTACTGGGTAATTTTCTACCTGCTGATAGAGAAATACAGGTCAAACCTGCATTTTATTAACCCCTTTTATTTTATGAATGTCATCAAGAGGCAAACCTTCCCTTGAAGCTCGCCCACTGCTACTCTTAACACCTTAGCTAGTCATTTAGTGGAGCCATTAAACAATAAGACACTATAAGCACTTGCTGAATTTTCTCCTGAGGCTGACTGGCAATAAACAACTTTGACAATTATTTTAAAGGTCATATATGACACTTCTTAAACAAGATCACTGAGTTCCGTGCAGACCGAGGCACATTATTTATTTATTTATAGTGTTGAGCATTTATGTATATTTTAGTATAACAGTATTTTGCGTTTTGGGAACTCACTGGTTAATGAACAAATATATTCTTTAAGTTTTAAATTATATGCAAAACTCATTAATCAGTGATGTTGTATAGTACACAAATACATAAAAACAAAACTAAGTTATTTTCTTTTGAATTTCTCTCCAGATGGCTCTGATGAAGGCTAGATTTGTCTTTGTTTGCAAATATTTTCTCCGGGGTGTTATTTTAGTGGTGAGTGCTGCTTTGGTCCCACATGTTCTGTGTCTGTAAAAGGGACTGTGATTCTCAGCAGACGCTGAGTCTAATGTGCAGCATCTCCACCCCCGGATAATTACATACACATAGACAAAATAGTGAAACAGTTGGTCAGCATTCCAAACAGAATGTTCTACATATACACAAGCTTTCATTTTTTGGATTTCAAATTTGTTTATTTCTTTAATAGGCAGCAATCAGTATTTGGAATAATGTATACAACAAATCCCAATAAAAATCTGCTACATAATCTCCCAATCAGATAAACGTGTTGTTATCTGGCTATCATGTCTCTCTGATGCATTGCCACCATCTCTTCTAATGGCTATGGTACTACTGGTCAACCAAGTAGTCATTCACTGTGTGACCTTACCACTCCCAGTCACCTCCAACATATCATGTACTCATGACTAGGGCTTTAGACTTCTTCTTTAGGAGTACTTATATTTATTCCAGGTGTAGGATGGGCATGTTTTTACCACCAGTGTTGAAAATCCATCAAACTACAACAAATCATTATGTTTCCCGATAAATTCTAAGACAATGGCAACCCAGTAAATGATAATTGCATAATAAATTAAACTTTCACTATAAATAGAATGAATGACAATTTATAAATATAGAAATAGAAAATAAACCCCATTTAATGTATATCACCCACACAGGCTAAAGGCAGATTGGGAATCCAAGATGAAAGTGTCTCATGTCACAAGCAAAATCAGCTAAATTTAAGATTTTCTCTAAAATGCTTTAATGCTAATTGTTTTACATTTTTTGTTTTTTTTACATAATTCATATACATTGCTGCTTCCAAACTACAGTGGTGATTTAAGTCCCCAATAAGTTTTTGGTGCAAATGGTTATCCATCATCATTTTACAAGTACATTCATGTTGTACATGTTATTTAAATGGGGAATATATTACAAGCACTTTTGGTGCAGAAACTCCTATCACTGTCCCATTTTTGTTGTGTTACAACTAACTCAAATTAAATATTTTTTTATATATTAGTTTGATAGACTATTTAGAATATATAATATTTCTTAGATTTGTAACTCAATGTGTACCCTGCTTTGTATTAAAAAGCACAAATAGACAAATAATTCTATAAAATTATTATTTTCAATGAGGTATGCAGACAGCATTGATATATCTGTACATGGTGGGTGTGAAATTCATCATTTGAAATGAGCAAGTATGGGTGTATTGTGTGTGAATATCCACTTCACTTTCACTGCCATACTTCAACTAGCAGCTTGGGATTTAGTACATGCACATTATTTCATTATGAGGAATATGAACATATCAACAATGCCCAATGCAAGCTTTTATCCTGGTTTATTTTTGTACTGTTCAAGAATGGCACATACTGTAAGTGTGAAACATGGGCAAAAACCAATCAAGATATTGTTTAGGAAACATATCACTGTTATAGCCACACCATGATACTAAGTCCTGTCCTTGATCTTATCTTACATTGTTATATTTATAACAAGCATTCGTGTATTAACAAAGAAGAGCAAAGATTTGCCAATAGGAATAGAGAGAGCGAGGGAGAGAATGAGACAATAGATAGAGAAGGGGGAAGGTAAGATAGGTTGACTTGGAGATTGCAAAAAGAAGTGATGGCACAACTGACCTATTCTTCAAGCATTAGTGTGAATGTCAGTATTTTTGCCAAATATTACCATAAATTACACAAAATATATTCACCCCAATGCTGAACTAAAGTATTAGTAAGATCATCTAATTAGAAACAGATACAATTAGGTAGTAAAATGTTTTCCTTTTTAAAGCAGTGACAAGCAACCTATTTGACTCGAAGGGCCACATATATAATGCCATTGAGTCCTTAAAAGAGCCACACAATCACTGTGGGAGAGGGCAGAGGTGGATTCATTGGTATGAGATGTATAGATAATAAGAATATGTGTTTTGGAATGCAAGAGAGTGATTAGTTGTGGAAAGAAAATGGACTGTGTGCTGCTGAACCTAGACATACTCTAGAGAAGAGCTTGGGGCTGCATGAGGATCAGGGGTCGCTTGTTGTCCACCACCGTTTTAAAGTATTTACTCCTCATCTTTAGGGTTTCTCCATTTTGTCGTACTGTTTCGCTCCACCACTATAGGCATCTGGTTGAGAGCGAATGATATGGACATCAAACTATTCTGTTTATGGTTGCATCTTTAGATGTACTGCAGATATGCCCAAGCAGTTTAATCAACGTTGAGGCAAGCTGCACACGCTTACGGCTCTGTCATTGACGTTATTATTAAAGCACTTTAAAGTTTCACACTTCCCCATAGTTTTAACCTATTAACTCCCACTTACTTATGTCTTTGCCTTTGTGGCCAGATGTAATGCTAAGCTGTGTATTTGGACATTTAATCAACATATGGCATATCCTGCTAAATATTGTTCCCAACATCCTTAAATTTTAACAAGTTGCTAAAATTACAGTTGTTCAGTTTTTATCAACCAAAATGTGTGAAATCTGCATTACATGGACACGAGTCATTTTACTTACTAAAAGTGTCTGACATATTGTATTTGTATTGATTTAAGATTAAATATGTAACAGACATAAAGTCGCAAGGAAAAAAAAAACACGGAAAATTTAAAATATTTATCAATTGAAAAACATAAGGAAAAAAGCCCAAATCTTTAGAAAAATAGCTTTTGCCTGCCTTAATATTGTAATATTGAAAGAAATCTTTTTAAGGTTGTATCAGTAGCAATGTGCAGTCAGGAATCTTCATAAAGAATACATAATAATGTTAAAAACAAAAAGTAATTGACCATGCACCCGTGAAACCCTAAGGATTCAAGAGAAAGCTCAAAAACAATTCAGCAGTGCAGGTATTTTTATTGCCTGTCATGCAAATGTCTATTTTTAAAACTTGTTAAATGGATATGGAAGGTTCCCTATTTTTAATATTAAAATAAATTACATAAGTGTTTGTTTGCATATCTAAACATCATTTTATTAACAAACGCCAAAAAGCTATATTTTTAACTCACTGAAAACTTACAAATAGACCCTGCTAAAAGCAACTCATGTACACAATGAGCCTGAATCAATTTGGAGGCCGCAAGTTATAGGGTATAGGCTGTATGTCTGCGGGCCCGCAGCATACGCAACTTATGGTACTATTCAACTGGCAAGATAGCGCACATCGTAAATCATGCTATCGTATGTAGCATTTGCGAGCTTGAACATAATAAATTACGCAAGGCCGTAACTTCTGAGTTTAAAACAGCCAATAGAAACAGAGATTGTCATCATAACGTCAATGACAAATGGAGGTTGGATTTCAAAGTCCTACAGGCTACAATTACGAGTTACGATCGGACCCACATTCCTGAAATATTGCAATATTGATAAAGCGGCAAATATGTTATTCTAGTACATGCGAGTTCCATTATATGTATTAATACATTGATTGCCGGGATCGATATAACACAGAAATTAAACATGAAATAAAGTATTGTTTTTGCCCGATTTGCGAGCTTGAGAATGTTGTGCTATTAATTCTAAGACCTAACATCACTTTCCCTTTTAATAAAAAGTACAGTAGTGTGTGTATATGTGCATTTCAAGTGCTTCGGACATGTCATTAAGCCCTTTGCGAGTCCCCCTTGGTACCTGTAACCTGTGGTTCGACTTTTGCCATTTGCAGGCTTGATGGCTTGCTTTGCGAGGGGAATCGTAGCAATTGAATAGTGATTTGCGATTTTAGCGTTCGCAACTCTTGTGGCCTTGAAAGATCAAAGGCTTGGAGGAGCATTAACTTGCGATGTGAACAATCAGAGTGAATCGGAGGCTGGAGCCCGTAACCCGATCGGAGCCCACAAAAAGACGCCAATTGAATAGCAAAATAACACGCCCTGCATTTCCGAAGCCCAGGTCTCCAAATGCCTAAATTGAATGAGGCTCAATGTCTGTAGTAGTAGGTTTGAAATGCTGCTGGAAGACAATCTGTGATTGGTAAGTACATCTAGCACTTCAGGGACACTGTGTACATGATCTGCTGGGGGCAGACCTTTGTAGGTTTTGGTGAATAAAAACAGAGCTTTTAAGCATTGTTAATAAAACGATGTTTAGATATACGAACAAACATTTACTGTAGGTAGTTGATTTTAATATTAAAAACAGGCAACTTTCCATGATTGTTAAGAAACAAAATCAAGACCAAGAATGGAAGTATTGGGTGCATCTGGAATAGGCAGCAGATAGAGTGTAGGATCAGGGGCTGAAGGTAAGGGCAGGTGAAGATTAAAGGTATACAGAAGTTTCCTGGGTTTCAAATGTTTCCTAAAAAACAGCCAGCGATTAGTAAAAAATTATGTATTATATTGAAAAGTTGAATGTACATACATATTTATATGCTGGGTACTGCTATCTGGAATTGCACACCCCTAGGAAGCTTACATTACAGTGGGTACAGGTTGCACAGAATCTGGGTACAGTTTGTGGCTTCCAGGGGAAGTGCTTCCAGTCGCATGGTTGCTGGGGTCACAGCTTATTTCTCACTGCCAGTCTCCTTGTGGGAAATGTAAACACCAGAATCAGTGATGCAAGCTCCTTGTGTAACGTAGTGTTAATGTGCTGCACCGATTGGCACATGTTAGAAAGCATGACTATATATCCCAGGCTGCTTTGCAGCACAGCCAGCAATACCAAATGTTTCAGTATTTGCTTCCTCCTGATTGGCCAAAACAATTTTTCAAATAAAGGCTCATTTAGCCTGGGTTTATTTTCAACTGTCAGAAATTACAAGACATCTTGCTAACTTCAAGGTAAGTGTTTAAATGTTTATTTTGGTATTTTTTCATGCAAAAAAAATATCTGCATACACTACTGATTCTTCTCTATCAGATGCAGATCATAATCCTTTGTCTCCCTCTAACACCAATCCTCTTCCTCTTACAGAATACATTTTAACTGTACATTGCCTTTCCTCTCCTGGGAAAATAGAACCACTTAAAAAGCTGAACACCAACTGGAGAAACTGTATTTTAACTAAGCCAGGCTTTTGCTCTCCTGGGGAAATAGAACCACTGAAAAGTTACACAACTGGAGGAATTTACAACTATGGAAAATACAATAATTACAGCCATTATTATTATTATCATTATGATTATTAATATTAGTATGAATACATGTCTGCTATTATATAAGCAGATTGAAATTTGTCTTATATTTTCTTATCATATCTATGCATCCAATACCCTAGACTTGCATTCCTTTGTCCCAACCCCCAGTTTATTACCTACTTATTTTTGCTCTCACCATATGCCTCTTCTGACCATATCCTTACTCTCTCTGCCACAGTCTTTTCTTTATTTTTCTCCCTCTATTCTTTCCCTTTAATCCTCCAATCCTCTTACTGTTACAGAAGTCATTTTAACTGTACCTGGTTTTTGTTTTCATGGAAACTGGTAGCACTCCCCTCCCTTCCTGCCACTTTCCCACCTGCCCCTGATTTGTCACACACAAATTACAAGCACTTGATCAGTCAGCAACACCTGTTAACAAAAATATCTAGTACATTATTATCAATCCACCCATTATGTCCACCCTGATCCACCCATTCTTGATAATATTAGCATGTTGTGGTACTGCACCCAGTCCATTATACAATTAGGTCCCATTGCACCAACTGAGCAATACATTTATTTTAACCTTCCCATCTTAATCCACTTGCACTACAACTAACATTACTTTTTTATTTTTATTTTGTACTGCTCTCAAATTCTGTACCTTGCCTTGTCTTCTCTTCACTTTTACCCTTTATCACTCTTAACATTCACTCCTTTCCTGACCCATCTAAATCATTATCTGCTATTCTTGCCCATGTCTCTGCCTCTCCCAGTCCCTTTAGATTAAGGGCCTGATTGAATTGAGCCATCATAAGTTACCGGTGCCCGTAAGTGAGGCTGCTATTCAATTGCCGTCTTTTTGCGGGCTCCGGACGGTTTACGGGTTAAGGGCTTGAAAACTTTGCAATTGTTATACCCGGAACCTCCTGAAGCCTTTGATCTTTCACTTATGCAAGAGTTACAAATCGCAAATCCCTATTCAATTGCTCCAATTCCCGAGGCCGCAAATTTTTTCACACCGTAAACTGCAAATGTTGGAGAAAATCCCACGAGTGCTAGAGAAGACCCACAAGGGGGTTTAACCCCTTTCCGCAGCACTGTAAATGCAAATAAAAAATCAATACTGCACTGTAAATAATGGGGAAAGCGATGATAGTCATTAGAATTAATCGCACATCCATCTCAAGCTCGCAAATCTGCAGTAATTTTTATTTTATTTTTATGTTTAATTTTGAGGTTATATCGATCTCAAACTCAATGAGTTTATACATATCAGGCCACCCATATGGACTAGAACAGCATTGGCATACTTTTTCCTGATTTTGTATTTTGAGGGTTTGCGAGTCCCATCGCATGTCGGACCCCCGAAACTAATTGATTGACATGTAACCACTATGTTATACTGCTGTAATGATGGTGGTCTCATTTTCTGTTGGCTGTTTTGAAATGGGAGGTTACGCTCTTGCTTAATTGATCATATTTCCACCCTGAACTGCTATGGACGAATGCATGGTTTACGGAGTCAGCTTTCAGCCCGTAACTTGCAGGCTCCTTCAATTGAATAGCACCAGAATCGGAGACAAACAGGAGCCCGCAGTACACCTGCAGACATACGGCCTGTATCCCGCGAGATGCAGGCTTATAATTGAATCAGGCTCTAAGTTTGTAAGTTTTCCATCTTGTATGGTGGTATGGGGAAAAGTATTATGTATGTAAGATCAAAGAGACAGGGCCCTCCATTCTTTTTCTGTGTGTTAGTATTGCATTTTGGTTTTATTCTGGATCTGAAGAGAGCAGCATACAGTTTCATATCTAGATGGAGGGACAGCAAAGGAGAAAGCAACTGAGTGTGGCAAAGATTGTACTGATGCAACCCCAGGACTCCAAAATGGAATACAGAAGCCTTTTATCTGTAAAGTGCATCAGAATTGCTTCTTTGGCTCAAACCCTCTTCAAAACCTGCGAAACAGACCCCCAATACCTTAAATCCAGAATTAGGACCTCATTTCCTTTGTTTTGGACACATTCAAGGTCACTAAAAAGGTCTCCTTATAATATAATCTTTTAGATTCATTGTCTTGTGGAACCCTTAGCCTTACAAAATGGAAACCCTGGGTTCCATTGGACAGTCTTAGAAATACTGTACTGGTTAGCCGGTTTATAATGTTCTATGAAAAAAAAACTAAAACAGCAGTATCATTAAATACAAACATTAAAATAATGTTCTATTTGAGCCTGTAGTATCTGACATATTTATTTTAACTTGACAGAATGAGGTTGAAATTTGTTTTGAAATTTGTAATAGAAGCCTTACAATTGGAAATAAAATAACATGTCACTGGTACAACCTACACAGTAATAATGTCAAGAAAAACTAGTGTTCTGTCGAGACTATTCTAAGCCTCAAGCAGCCCTTAATACTACTGATCAATGACATATAGCAAGCTACTAAAACATATACATTTCTAGAAATAACAGATTGAAACTATTTTTCCAGTCTACAGGACCTAAATAGATTGTAAGCTATGAACTAAAGCCAGACTGAGCTCTTTTAAGAAACTACTGAAGGGTATAATATAATTCCAAAGCACCATTCACAATATTTACCAAACTATATCATGGAACCCAATTTGAACCCTATTTGAGCTCCAAAAGCACAGACTCCAAAATTGCTTCTGTATAACTCGACATGGGGCCCTATGTAAATTGGGCAGTGTAAACTGCAACATGTCTGTAAATCAAGTGCAGGAGCTTTTCTTCCCTACTTTAAACCACTATGTTAATCTTTAGCTCCCCCATATTACGGCACTCAACCCACATCCGTAAACCCTTGCCTTGGCTGCAAGAGTTTTCAGTGTAGGAAGTACCCAAACCAAGCTTTACGGATGAGAAACAGCTCTACGGGCAAATAGGAAATGAAAACATCATGCCATGGGGATTTCTTCCATGTAAATACCCATGTAGGCAATAATTAGGCATCCCCTATCCTCACTCACTGCCCAATCACCCTCCTCCCCGCTCAAAACCCATGCCCCTAGCTGATCAACCCATCTACATAACACAAGAGCACAAGATTATATGTCAAAGTGATCTAATAAAAGTTAGAAAACTAAGGTATTTTGTCTGTTTACAGACACATTCCTGATTCACAGCATCTGCCGGAGAACAGCCGTTCCAAGCTCTGTGTGAAGAAAAGATTTATGGTTTCTCTCTGTTCTTCAGCAATGAGCAGGACAAGTTAACCCCTAACTGTCATTTTTAATAGATTTCAGGAGTCATTTCTCTGCACAGATGAATTTGTGAAGGGTTAAACCTATCTCTGCTTCTGCTCTCCACACAGAGCTGTTGTTGTGGGTTTGTCTAGGGGAATGTCAAAATCTCATGTTAACAGAAATTTTATTTATAAATTTCTCTGTGAAAAAAACATTTTAAAAAATGTAAAAAGTATTTTATTTGATATGGTCCAAACTGTGCTGAAGTAAGTGGCCTTTTAAAGATTTTTTATTTTATTTAATAATTATTTAGGATTAATGTATTTAATTATTTATTCATTAAATATGATTGATTTCTTTTAGTATTTAATTATGTTTAATTAGTTTTAGTTATTAATTAGGAATAATTATTTTAGTAATTTATTAAGATTTTAATTATAATTAATTTAGAATTTATTTTCTATGTTCGTATTTTGGGGGGTTAATCTTAGTAAGGTTAGTGTAGTGTGGTAAATTAGTTTTCCATTGGGGTCGTGATAGGAGGCTAATTAGTTTTCCATGTGGGTCTGTATAATCCGGGTTAATTACGGAACCATGGGGGCCTGCATAGGAGGTTAATTAGGGATACATGGGTGCCTGGATAGACCGCTAAGGGTGATAAGTGTTAATTTTAGGTGACAGGGGGTCCCAATCAGGACCCCCTGCAGCATGGGAGATTGATTTTAGGTGAGATGCGCCGCCAATTGGGACCCAGCAGCAAGGTTTATTTATTTAGGTACAAGGCGGGTCCTTTAAGGGACCCCTTCTTGCAGGGATTAACATTTTTGGGGCCAGGGCAAAGCTTTTAAAAGCCATTGTGAGTGGTCTTTAGAACCCATAATATTTCCTTCAGTTTTTTGTATTTAGGGCACTTTCCTTGTTTGCGGGTGATCTCTAAAATGTTATTAGCATAGGGTTTGGGTGTATAAGTGTAACAAGGTAACTTGTTAGGTTTTAGGCAGTGCAGCTTTGGAGTGCAGCAGTCACCCATAGCAGTTCTCTTGCAATGTTTTAGGGATGGGGGAATTGCATAGGTAGGATTTTCTGTGCTACTTCGGCACTTGTAGTTGCTTTTGCAAGGATTAGCATAGGGTCCATGGTCACCAGCAGTCAAAACCTCTTTCAGGACTCCAAAACGCATCAAAAGTTGTCAAAAGTCTACCAAGAATCTCATATGCTCATTATTAATGGAGGCAATATATGGTATGTTCCTTAGCATCACATTGGCTTTCTTTGATTTACAAAACACTGCTCTCACAACAGAAGCTAACTAGTATAATCAGCAAGAAAGAGAATATACTATGGAGGAATAGAGCATGTGCAAACTCTAGTTGAGCGTAAGTAGCATAGCTCTACAATACTATGTATGGAATTACAGCACATAAAATCCTACAATACATGTGAGTTTTATGCCATTTTTTCTTAATAGCAACAACTTTTTTTGGTCTATGCTTTATATTTATGATGCATCTGAGGCCTTTCTGTGCCCCTTTAACAACATACACTCTACAATTGCAATTATTGTGAGAGACATATGCTGCACCCTCATACTTAATGCCAGCTTTTTTGAATGAGTATTTATCTTTTGTTCATGAACTAACATATTTTGTGACAACATAACATTCAGCATGGGGATGATCTAATAACCCTGACAAATTGCAGTTCACAGTGAATATTATAATACATGTAATATTATTACAAGTTTTGAGTAGATGATAAATATAATCAAAATGCATGCACTGGGTCCACTTTTACCTTGATAATGGAACCGGAAGCTGCCTGGATTTGTTTGCTGTAAACTCTGGAAATGGACCGTGACTTGATTTGTTGGACTACGGATCACCTGACCTCTCATAAGAAAAGATTCATTGGCCAAGATCACTGGCTCCACTCCTTCCAGGTTTTCTATAGTTACAGTCTCACCTTCTGATAAACTGATATTTTGTACCTGTAGAAAGAAGAGATTGTATATTAGAGTTTTATGGGACTATTTTACTTCTTGTAGTTGGCAAAATATTTCAAGTATGTGTGTATTTCCATTTGCATATTACTAACAGTGTGCACAATGCTTTACAGAGACAAGGTATAACATAATTACATGGCAAGGTACAAAACAATTACATTATAATTTAAGTGCATGTGAAATAAAGACAACCAATTGCCTATAGAGTCTCTTCCCCAGATAACTTAATATACCTATGTATGTGGAATGACCCGTAAAGACTTTATGGTAAAAGGGTAACTTCTTATGGAATGGAGGAACCTACAAAGTGTCTTAAGTGTATTTGTTAATCTACTGGATGAATTACTGCTCCACTGACCTTATTAGGGAAGGGTATACTAGGGCCAGGTTTGGAAGAAAATATTATGAGTTCAGTTTTTCTATATTATAGGGACATGGAACACAATTATTTGTATTTATGCATTTGGAAGAGTATGTTTTAAACATTATCAAAGTTGTGTTTTGCATGAAAAAAAAAGAATATTAAGTAAAACCTGTTTAAACTTCTTTCAAACTAAGAGGAAATGCACACAGCATATGGACATCTGTAGATATCATTGGCAGACAAATATGAGTCATATACAGTAGCTATATCACTGCTCAGTGGCTGAAAGGGCCAAGTCCCTGGATCTAAAGACTTGAATCATTTTTAGTGCTTTAAGTGCTTCATTTGAAAAAAGAAAGCACGCTGGAGTACATTATCAAATACTCTCTTTCAGACACAACAAAGAACAAAATGCTTTCAATGTCCTTTTAAGTTTAAGATATAGGTTGCTAATCTATGCTTTGAATGCATTAAGGTCCTAAGATCATCATACATGCACATATGTGTGTTTTAGCTGTATAGGTGTATATACATATTTATATATGTATGTATATAAACACACACAAACACAATATGCCAGCAAGCACCAGGGGTATTTATAGATAGAAATGCCATTACATATACATATTGAGGCATTATGTTGCTCCCTATACAGTTAAGAGGTTGAGCTTGCTATTCCAGGGAGGAAGGCAGAGTAGGTAGACCTGAGATGCACTGCTACAGCCTACTGATTAACATCATGCTCACATTCCACTGCCCCTATGATCTCCCTCAAGCTCATGTTCATTACTTCACTGACCTCGTATTTTTAGAGTAACCAATATTATATGTATTATATTTAATAATAATAAATTGACATCTCGTATATAGAAAATATATCTGAAAATGTGATCATGCATATATCTAAGCTCATGAATCTGCAGGCAGGCAAGCACTAGAAGTATAAGAGAACAGTTATCTGTGGGAGTCACAGCCTGCTCTGTCCTTGGAAATTATTTTCTGACCTTGACAGGCATTAGAAAATTGGGGAAATAGGGGGAGCTAGGCAAAGCTTTGATAGCTGCTGGAGCATATGGACATGGCCTTGATCTGGGAGCTTGCATTCAAGAGAAATCTGATTGTTTTTTGGAATCTATGACCCAACAAGGGCATGGCTTGTGCGACATGAGGTTGTGTGAGGGTATATGTTACTGTGTATCTATTGTTCGTCAAACGTTTCTATTGTGTTCCAGCCCTTTCTTCTTCTTGTCCTGTTCTAAAGCCTTAACACTTTATTCAACTTGCTCTGTCAACCTCCCAAAATAAAGAACCTGCTAACATTGACAGGGAAAAGCATTTAGGGAGAGAGGGCGAGTTGGATTTGAATATATCTGCTAAGAATATATATTATTGGAAAGAAAATGGATTTCTGTGTTTCTTTAAGACAGAGAATCTAGAACAATGTGTACGATATGGATTGTATACTTGTAAAAATGTGCAGTAATGTTTAAACTTTTTTTTCTTATTTTTTCGTTTGTTTTCTTAGGATTGGATAAATGTATAAATGTCTGAATTTTATGTAAAAAAAAGAAAGAATCTAGAACAACGTCTGGTTAATCACAATAACCAAACAGAAATCAGCTTATTGCATCTATTATAATTACTGAGCATCTATATAGTTAGCCCCCCTATCTATGATCATTAACTGGCTAAGGGACTGTTGTATTATAAATAATATTATATATACTTATATAAGTTTTCAATCTTGAAAAGTGCTTTTTGGAAAGCACTTTGGACACTGGATTCTAGGCTCAAATACAGGGCCCTCCATCCTTTGCAACATGCTATTTTGCCTTGATCGCAACCCATGTATAGCGCTATGGAATATGTTGGCGCGTTACAAATAAACAATAATAATTCATTATGCAACTGTTTATTAGAAAAGACAAACTTTGACTAAATTCCAGCATAATCTTGCTGTCATTCGGCATGTTACTTTCTATGCTGCGTCTATATCCTGGAAATAAAGGACAGTGATTTGCAGTTGCAGAAATGCCCTATGTAATAAAATATTATATGCACGTTATTTTTTATTACCAAATTATGAGAACTCAAAAGACACAGCGTCACAAGGACAGTCTGCTCAACTGTGTTTATAAATTATAAAGTTAAATACAGTTCACATATATTAGAAAGACATGCATTACAGAAGATGTTTTTTTTTTTAAATGTACAGTAAATTATTTTAAGTTCTGAAAACTAACACCAAGACAACACAAAAATAGCTCAGGAACAAAATGTTTATCTACCTCTAGAGTAAATTATTAATTTAAATACATTTTAGAGAAAGTTTTGTCTGTGTTTATGTCAACGATAAGAATTTGCTTAGTTAGTATTGCTAACTACAAACTGATTTGCTTACATTATACTTCCAGTGCTAAAAATAGTGAATGGAGGGCATGGTGCAAAAAAAAAAAAAAAAAACAGGTAGACAGCGTGGTACAGAGGGAGGCAGGGCGACCCATAGAGAGGCACAGTGGGAGGCAGAGGAGAGCATGGAGAAGAAACCCAAGGAGCAATGTGAGGTGGAGAAGTTCTGGGACAAGCATGAGTCATAGAGGGTCAGGGACAAGAAGCAGAAGACATCAGGATGCAAAAGAGGTAAGGAGCAAGAAGCAGGAGGTAGAGGGGGTAAGGGGAAAGTAGTGATGGGCATCAGGAAAATAAGAGGGTCAGGGTAAATAATTGGAGGGTATTAAGAGGCAGAGGGGAGCAGGGGCAAGAAGCAGAGGACATCAGAATGCAAAGGAGGTAAGGAGCAAGAAGCAGGAGGTACAGGGTATAAGGAGTAACTAGTGGAGGGCATCAGGAAGAAATGAGTGTCAGGGTAAATAATTGCAGGGTATTAAGAGGCAGAAGGGGGAAAGGGGATTTAGGGCAGCAAGCAGGAGGCAGAGGGGCAGTGAGAGACAGAAGACTAAAAGCGCAGACAACAGGGGCAAGAGTAACGGGAGATTTACCTGCTATGATACAAGATTCTATGTCGCACCATTTCCCCAGGGCATAATTAATCCCTAGATTCCCTACACTACAACCGTGCAAGTGGGTAAACCACTACACTACAAAAAATACAAATAATAGTGCAAATACTGAAATAAATTATTTTAACACTTGATCCCCCACAGTAAGGGCACCACCTGCACAGACAGTACCTCTGCCATTGTGTACTTCCTGCCACTACCAAGTCAGGACAAGAGGAACATAAATTAATGCCTGTTTCTATTTGAAGGACCACCGTAGAACTAACAAACTGGCAAAATGTTTTAGAATGTAAAAAAATGTGGTGTCTATTTTTTACATTTGTATGCAATTATGTTGCAGATAAATCTACCATTTTGATATCTACTGATTTACTTCCTGAAGTGGAAGGTGATTTTAAATGCAGATAAAGCTTTCATCTGCACACTTGGAAAGTGACAGCTAAAACTGCCAGAGAAAATAGAAGATATACCTACTTCAGAAAAGTATAATATAAAACACAGGACACAATAATAACATATAAAAAGTAAACAAAATCTGAATTAGATATTTTTTTTTTGGGCTTTTAAAAAAATCTTGTCCATTAACAAGATTAGTTTTTCAAACGAATATATAGAGAAAGGAGATGACCAGAGTGGTGCTTTAATATACATTTTCTTCGCTAAAATAATTAATTGTTCATGTAGACAAAATAATTTTTTTACAGTGATCCTTTAAGAAAAACGCTACCATATATTGTTTCCTTAGTCAAATACTCCTGCCATCAAACACAAAGAAATACAAGACAGTAATATATGAGTGGATTTTAATATATTAATTACCGTAGAACATGTGTGCCGTGTAATTAATCCCTAGATTCCCTATTGTTTCAAATACTAACTCCCAATGTCTCTTGCTGACACAGTTACAAAACTTTTCTATAATTATTTATTAATAATAATCATCCCCATGGCATAAAGGTTGCTCATGATTGACTGTCAATTTAACATTCAAACAGCCATTACAGTAAAGTGACACATGGCTCCCTAGGTGATCTAGCATGCATAAGTCATGAGCCATTCCACTGTCATAGATTGTTTCTTTCTTCTCTCTTTAACGTGGAATATATACCCCATCCTTCCGAAAACATATTTACCTATCAGTTCATTATGGAAGATGCCAAGAAAGGGAGTGTTAACCTTCTGGCTTTTACTGTTTTACTCCTCTCATTAATGACGGTAAAACTGTTTTTATGCTCTGACAGTTGTATGTTGTACAGTCCGTATGATGAATGCCTGGTTGACTACAATCAATATGGGCTGCCGGCTCTCTCCATCTGACTGGGTCCTTCTGCTGGATCAATAGCACACAACCTTTAAAGGGCATGTTCCCACCTGGTTGCTGTAAAGCATCTCAGGCCCCCCGCAGCCCTCCAACTATCCTAAACGAAACATCTCCTGAGGTGGTGCCATGAAGTAAAAGTTGGCAGCTGCACTATTTAAAGAAAGTGCATCATTATTATTTATTTGTTGGGCACAGAACATATTCCACAGCTATGCACAAATGGAAATAATGTATAATAAATATGTGTATAAAAATAAGATTAGCTAATGTGTTTAAGCTGTAGTGTGTGGATTTCGTTCAGGTGGTCCACAGAACAAATTAATTAACAAATTTGCTGAAATAATGCAGATGATCCTGTATAGATTTACCGTATTGGTCCGAATATAAGCCGCACCCGCATATAAGCCGCACCCGTAAAGTTCAAGGGGAAAAAATAGAAAAAAGATAGTACTCAAATATAAGACGCACCCGTAAAATTGGAGAGAAAAAGACTCTCAAAGTGATCAGCCATTGCAAGAAACAGGATTTTTTTGCAGGTTACAGGCTTTACAGGGTGTTAGAATCACTAAAACCATTAATCGCTATTCAATACCACAGTCTAAAGCACTAAAATCGGCACCCTTAACTCGCAATTGCGCAAATCGGCAGTCATTTTGCATTCGCGAATAGAAGTCGCACGCGTTACAAGCATAGTTCGCAAATCGGCAATTATTTTTTGACGGTCGCGAATATAAGCCGCACCCTTAACTCGCAAGCTAAAAAATCTGAAAAAAGGTGTGGCTTATATTCGGACCAATACGGTACTTGCTCATATGTGCATTTGTTATACTACAATATAGTGTAGTGTACTACATTGTTAAACATGTTTGTAAAATGTGTAATAAACTAACGCATTTTAAGCCATGAACAAAAAAACATATTTAGAGAAATTTATGAAGATTAGTTTGCATAATGCAAGTTTCAATTTCAGGTAACATGAGCACTTGGTGAAAGCTTTAAGCCTGAGCCCACATACTAATTTACTGAACAGTGGATGGAGGAAGGAGAGGAGAGGTGGACGTGTTAAATGTTTAGATTTGTTAGAATTTGACAACAACCCCCTTCTCCCACATATCCTTTGGTGCAGACAGCTTGCACAGGTAAATGCAAGCCCTGTACTCAAGAAATGCAAATACCACTCTCACACACGCAACCCACTCCAAATTAAAATGCCTCAAGACACCAGCAAATGCATAAATATTTATTTTTCTAATTAAAATGTAGTTGTTCACTTACATTTTTGTTGCCTAATTATGCTTATAGTCAGGTTAATTTTTTTGTTATAATACATTGGTCCTTTAATTATCTTGTATATTAAACAGCACTCCTAGGGAAGATTATCTATTCATGTAAAAATGGTGTAGATCAGTACACAATAATTACAATATATAAAGATATAATATATAAATATGACAGATTGTTTTAATGTTTCTGAATAATATGACCATTTATTTTTTGATATCTTTAATCTTCAATGAGTTGTGAGCCTCCAAAGGTCTGAATATCTGATTAATATCATTGTTATTATTTTAGAACTTCTGGGAAAGCCATGGAAAATAACCAAAAATCACAAATTACAGAACAAAAAAACAACACACACATACTTCAAGCTCTAGTTAACTATTTAATCAGCAAGTGACACTCATGATTGAATAGACTTTAAACTCATTTGAAGCTTATTTAAAGATGTCAGTTACAATAACAGAAGGACTGCAAGACATCAAATAGATGGTTTCCTCCAGATGGCTTTTCAAACATTTTGCAGTTCCTCTGCTCTTCAAAGTGTGAGATCTCAGCTAATAATGAAGACAGTTACAAAACTAATTAGAAATAACTAAACAGAAACAACATTATTAATTATTCTTATTAAAGACTTGAGCATAATTATTATTATGTGTTTTGTCTGAAGTGGCCCTTGGTCACCATAATGATAAACCAAGTCATGCCTTTTTAAAAGTATAAATTACATCCAGCATAATGAAACTAATACTAAAATATTGCAATATTATATAAACGTGGTATAAATATACTATCTTTAATGGCTAGCTCATGAGAACAATAAAGTGAACTTTAGGAGCACCATGGCACTATAGCATAAATGTTGCTATTTTTTTTACAATTCTTTTTTAAGATCTCCTCTGCTCCCCTTTAAGAGGTTGTTGTGTTCACGGAGCATGACACTGCGCAGGGGTGTGTACAAGAAGCTACTAAACTCTATACTGAAGTTTCTTTTGCGGGAGCCATGTCCATAGATCGCCATATATTAGGAACTACAATATAGAATATCACAGCTTGCTGATTGCCCCCCTCTAGGGGGTTCACTTTAAGTATGAGAGGAGAGAGGTTAAAATGACAGCTTTCTATTAGATATAGGTGTGAAATTCAACATTTAGCAATATTTTTCATTATGCTAGATGTAACTTTTAAAGAACAATAACTTGTTTAACACAACCCTATCCCTTTAAGTAGACGGAAGGACATGGCAATACACACATAATTTACTTAGAATCCTGCATGAGACCTATAGATGTTCTCCAATTATTTTGTTTCCTTATGTATTGGAATTAATGGCATGACGTCTAAAAACAACACATTCATTTTGCAACCAAAGTGGTTTGCAATTGAAACTACCATTTTCCAATGTCAAATGAGCTTAGGTTAATGGGCAGGAAACAGTGCAAAAATGACTGACATGCTTTCTTCATAGAGATCAATTCAATTTTAATTTTCACAAACCACTCAGTCAAACTCAAATGTCTTTGATGCTACACAAAAAAAATTGAGTACTTAAAATTTTTCCACCCCAAATAAATTATGGTTTGTACAGAAATAATACACAAAGTCACGGAATGGCAGCTTGTAAGCAAGATTTATTCGGTCTAATTGTATTAGATTTACTGTGGTTGCGATGCAGGATAAATAGGTATTAGGATCCCTTTTCAGCCACCTCCTCAAACACTAAGCCATGTTTCCCAATACCGTCCTAATGTCTTTCCAGTCTTTGAAGGAGGAATGTTGGGAGTGCAGGTGTTAAATTTAAGGACCACTATAAAATATTGATAAATTAAGCTCATATGTTTGTTTGTTGAGCATAGACTTTTAAGACAGTATGCAGTTAAAATAAATAGATTTTCATATTTTTCTTCTGAAATTGTCAATTTTCCCCTCAAGCAGAGCAGCAGCTCTCCAGCTCCCTGTGCTATCAGGGGTTGTGGTCAGCTCTGTATGGTGCCTGGACTAAAAATAAAAATCTGACCAGTCTAGGTTCTGGTTCAGACTGATTATGAGTAAAATGATTGGGGCTATGTTGTCATTGGCCCCTGCCCATATTGTAAAGGAGCAGCTGCAAGGAGATTTAACTGCCAATTCTTCTTTGTGGGCAGAGCAAATGACATCATGGGGTGGGGCCAATGACATCATAGCCCAGCCTGCTTCCAAGCTCTATGATGGTTCAGCCCCCAGGCAGAGCAGATCCGCCATCTGATAAAGCACATAGAGGTGGAGAATAACAGCTCTGCTTAGGAGGAAAACAAACAATTTAAAAAATGAGAGAAAAAAATAACTTTTATTTATTTGCACTGTTATTTTTAATAGTCTCTGTCTAACAAATTTACAAGCTTTACTTTTAAATATGTAGTGTCCCTTTAAAACACTCGTTGTGATCTTTTCAGTGTATTCAATAAGCATTTTCTTTGATAGAATAGATAAGGGGCTATAAATCATTCATCTAATTATATTGTCCTTATTCCCATAATTATCGCTATCAATAGAAAAGTATATTTGTGACATTATAATACAAGAAATCTGTGAATTCATATAACTTAATCATATTTGCTTATATTTGGAAAACTTTATTGACACTTAAGAAAAAACGGCGCTGCAATGATTAAAAATATGGAGACCCTCTACATCACTGTATTAACATACATACACGCAAGTCTAAGGTGGCTTATGTACACATCCCTCGTGATATTATCAGTTCCCTTGTATATAGAAAAAGCCTAGTACACTAATATGTCCTCTAAACCAAAATAAAAAAGGTAGAAGGTTCCACAATAAAAACTTAAAAACAACTAACTAGATTATTTAGGGGAAATCCACTTAGCAATGTATGGGCTGTTAAGACAATAGATTCCATGTCTCATGGATTCATCCCATTATAGCTTGAGATTGTGATTCACAGTGAATTCACCTACATTGCCACCCAAACACTTCTACTGGGAAATTTGTTTAGCTGTTCAGAATATGTGAAAGTTGTAGGCTGTAACTACTAAAAAACTGTCAGTCTATCACACTCAGTTGTTGAAGTAGCCCTGAAAGGGAGCCTCACAACCTCACTATAAACTTGAACTTAATGTTATTTTTTGTTCCCTGGTGGCCTACTTTACTACCCGACAATCGTTTCGCCTCTTAGATGTGGCTTTAGCAGTCTTAGTCCACCTAGAGGTGGAGAATACCAGTTCTGCTGAGGAGGAAAACACACAATTTTAAAAGTAAGAGCAAAATGTACTTTTATTTATTTGCACTGCAAAAATATTTTTAATGGTCTCTGTCTAACAAACAAACATACAAGCTTTACTTTTAAATATGTTACAGCGTTCCTTTAAAACACTAGTTGTGATCTCTTCAAAGTATTCAATAAGTATTTTTTTTGTTAAAATTAGAAGAGAAGTAGCTATAAATCATTCATCTAATTATAATGACAAAGTCCTTATTCCCATAATTATCGCTATCAATAAAAAAGTATATTTGTGACATTATAATACAAGAAATCTGTTAATTTATATAATTTAATCATATTTGCTCTTTAATTTGTATTGCAACAGAAGCAAAAAGGCATGTCATGTTCAGGAGGGCGACTGATTGTTATTAATAAACTAGCGAATTGCCCTTCAAAAATGACCGGGCAATACAATTGTAAGGTTGCCATACAATGTGAGGCTTTTGCTCCTCGTTGTTTTTTTACGAAGTCCGACGTGCCTGGCGTTGTTCACGTAAGGGTTACTGTTTTCGCCATCATTGATTTACTAAGTTTTGCGATCCTGGAGTTGTAGAGCCTCGTTTTCATGCGGTTTCTGAAATTTTACGTATTTCGTCCGCCATTTTTTTCCTCGCTTTGGCGATTTTTGTGTGGCCTAAAATGCCAAATATCAGTGTAATTAGCTTGCAACCTCACTTCCAGGCTTCCTGTGTCTCCCCCGTGCTGTGTGTGAGTGTGTTCTAATTTTGTGTACATAATTATTTTTGGGTGGATTTTTACAGTTATGCGCACCACGGCTGCGAAGCTTGCTTGTGTGAAGGCTGCAATGAGCGCCTTCGCTGCTCTTTGCAGCCTAAGTGCTGCGCGGCTGCTTCGCCTCACTTCGTGAGGCTCGCATGTGTGACGGCGCTGCTGGCTGCAATGAGTGTCTTCGCTGCTCATTGCAGCAAGATGCGCGCCTCGCTTTGTGAGGCGCTCAAGCGTGACAACAAATTTCAGTTTGACAACTATTCTATGCGATATCTATTTTGCAAATGTCAGGTATCTTTAATTGGCACAATAGAGATTATTACTTATATTTCCAATGTAAAAAAAAAAAAAAACAACATTAAAGCAAACTAGTTAAAAAAAAAAAATACCAAGGTTTATTAATTGAAATCAGAGTTTATCTGATGCTAGGAAATTGTTTTATTTCTATTTGTTTTATTTCAGTAAAATGTCATTCCTTTTATTTTGGATAAAGGGCAAATACAAAAGAAACCAGCAATTTGAACTTTTATTCTTTTTTCTTGTTGCATATATAAAAAAAAAGCTACATTGTGCTTGTATTTCTGAACAGAATAGAATGCAGGAACTAAGGTCAGTTAAAAGGCTTTCAGTTCCAATCGCTTCACTGAGCAACGAACAACAATTCTGTTGTCTCACGCACACTGATAGGTCTGATATTGTACTCTGTTGCTTTACACGAAACCATTAATGCTCTGAACAAATACATAATCTTGGTATATTAACGGAAACAAAAATGTGCTCTTTTAAAAAAAATTGTGGATTTTTTTTTCCTCTCTAAAGTAATTAACATATTTTCCGTAAACAATTTGTGGGTTTTTATAAATGAGTCACCTTCAGAATCGTTATAATAGAGAATCACCTGAGATAACCTTTATTGCGAACATAAAGTAAAATTAAATTAATAAAATAATGATTTAAAATGTTAAACTTGCATAAGCTTTAATAAAGGGTAAAAAAAACAAAAGTGTGAGTTAAGCATTATACTCCATGATTTGGAAACATGTTCTTGAAAAAGGTTTGCCTGACAAAGATCATAATTAGACAGGAAAGAGATTTAATGGTTGTTTTTAATTTAAAAACTACATGTAAATGCCACTGCAAGTGCTTTGACGCATCCATGATACTTTAGTAGACATAAGTGGGGTATTTACATCTCTACAAGAGCAAGATTTGCAGTTTTTTTCGTTCTTACTGCTTCAGAGCATCAGTATAGTAGCAGTGAAAACAAAAAAGCTTTCTTGATATACAAAGTCTATCTCCATCCTCTCCTATCCCTCCACACTTCTCAGTAGATAAAAAGATATCCCTTAGGCTCCAAGCAGAAGGTGCTGTAGACAGAAATATAGAGCATGACCCAAGCACGTCCCAAGTTATATGCTACCCATAATAATTGACCCAGATAACTTATTTGGATGAAAAACAGGCCACAGCATTTATTAGTAAAAACAATGGCGGATAATCGTCAATAATAACCGCACCCAGGGCCTACTGTGATGAGCCGTACCACTGTAGGGTATGGACTTACCCACTTCACCCCTGGCCTATTTTTTATACAAAGACATTAAAACAACATTATCAAAACTTAACCATAAACTCCTAACACAATTTCACCTTGAATAAACCCCTCTTTTTATTACTACAGGGATGGGTGGGTACTTCACTCATAGCTAGCTGGAGGCAGAAAGGCCAATGGCATGAAATGAGCCTATAAAAGCCCCCCCCAGTGCTGCTGGATCAAGGGGCACCTCCCCCAAACCAAAGGAACCTAGGAGGTGTCTGTAGTCCTTCATGCTACACACAAGCCGTCTTTTAAAATAATGATTTTAAGTATTTCTTATTTCCTTATCACATTGATATATCCCACTGAGGGTACATTTTAACCTATTTTAAAACAATTACAATTGTAAAACATTTATTTTTTATAACATGTACTTATTTGTTTAATGTTTAATGTATGTCTAACTAATTTACCACATCACATGCATACATGCTTATTACATGCAATTGCACCATTATTTTCTGTAGATCTGCTGCTACAGATGGGAGAAGACCTTGAATGCAGAGAGAGCTGTCAACCGCTACAGTGGCAATGTGCAAATTAACTTGCAAGTCAGGCATTGACTAATTGGCCTCTTTGAAACTCAGTTGCCTCATTTTTCTTTGAAAACGCACATATCAAAGTGTTAATTGTCAGACATCTTTTATAACTGACACATAGTTGGCAACCAGTGTAATATGGCGCACCTTTGCAGCCGCATTTGTCAGTGTAATTTAGTTATTTCAAACTTAATCTTATTTTATCCTTGTATGTAGAAATCTGTCTAGGAATATTCAAAGCCAATATACATTTTGTTGGAATGAGCTCATCTACTTTTGCTTGTACAAAAGTAAATATAGCATCATAAAAATATTACATATGAATATGATTTAAAAAGAAAAGAAAACCCCTCAGTTCATATGGCATCTTGTAGAGCTTTGCGACCTAAACTGCTTTGTATGCTATCTATATGGTCAGACCCATCTTGCCCAGATGAAAACTTAAAGGGCCACTATACTGCACTTACAAGTAAAGCTCATGTTATTAAAAAAAGTACACAGTTTAAAATAAATAAAAGCTAACATTGTTTCTTAGCTTTTAAGTTGTCAGTTTTCACCTTAAGCAGAGCATCTCCTCCTACCTGTGTCTATCAGGGGAGTGGTCAGCTCTGCCTGTGGGCTGGACTATCATTGAGCTTGGGAGCAGCATGAACTGATGGCACTGGCCCTGCCCATACCATCATTAGCTCCGCCTGTCACTGCCTACACAGGTGAGGTAATAGCCCTATTGAAGCATGCTTGCAGCTGCCCCATAGGCCTCGCCCAGTGACAGTGCATGAACCATCATAAGCAGCCTCCTTTTACGGAGCATGCTCAGTTTTTTTTCACTTTTACTTATTATTATAGCAAATTGCCAATCAAAAAAAGATGGTCATAAAATTGTAAGGCAGGTAATGCTGTTTGCCACACAAAGTAAGGCTTTTGGTCCTCTGAATACCTTCGGCGCTCATTGCAAGCCTCTCCGCTGGTGTACTTTTCATGGTGTGATCACCTGCAAGGGCTCTCATTGCAAGGGCTGTGCTGATCGCCTTTGGCGCTCATTGCGAGCCTCTCCCCGTGTGTACTTTTTCTCCTCTGAGCAGCCTCGGTGCTCATTGTGAGCCCCGCGCTGAACGCCTTCGGCGCTCATTGCAATCCTCTCCTCTGGTCCTTTATATATATATATATATATATATATATATATATATAAATAATTTTTTTTTTATGCTAATTAATTAATTAATAAAAGAATACATTAATTTACTTTACCTATTTGTAATTAATATATGCAGCAAGCAATATCCTGAAGAGCTAACAATCTGTTTTGATTTTACTGCAGCATACAATGTACATTTGCACTGTTGCTGACCTGAGTGTAAGTGTCAGCAATGTGTGAAGTGTGCAGTGTAGATAGGCTGCGTGCGCGAGGGCAAACCATTTATTTAGCTGTGTAATTCAGCATTTTGGAATGGTAATGTTATTCGTTGCAAGTTAGTGTTGTTAAATGGCGGCGATTGTCTATGTGTTACGCGGGTGTGGAACATTTTCCGTTCTCCCTAATAGTGTATTTTATACCTTGTACGTGCCTGTGTAAAATTCTATAATAATAACTTTAATTAAACATTTTTTAGAACCAGACATTTTTTCATCATGATGATGTATTCAATATGAAGTAAATAAACAATGCAACAAAGTTGCAGGAAGTGCTACTAGAATGATTGATTGTATTGGAAATTGAATTGGCAGCAGAATAGAGAGGTACTAATGCCACTCTGGGTTCCCTGGTGGAACAGTGGCTAGGATTTGGTGCTTTCACCACTGCCGACCTGGGTTCCATTTCAATCAGGGAACTAAGGGGTCACACCACCCTGATGCCAAGCAGGGCTTGAATGGCAGACCACCCAGGAATTCCAGGAGTTGTGTGCTTTGGCCCACTGGAGAACCAAGTGGTTCAGAATGGACATAAAGATGTTCTGGTGTGTTACAGTCAATGAGGTCATGGAGAGTCGAAAGCGACTGAACGACAAAAAACAACAAAACACTCCAGATCCTAGTCATATCTCACATGAAATACTCTGCTCAGTCCTTGATACCATACCTCCAAGAGAATAGTAGCAAATTACAAATAATTCATATAATGGTGACTAAAATGGTGCATGGTTGAAAAGGCAAAATGTATAACTTTGTGACCTTAATATGTATAGCATAGAAGAAAGAAGCGAGAAACCTTCAAATATATCAAAGGATTTAATACAATTCTGGATGAAAGAATCTTCAAGAAAAAGAGAAATGCAAGGATAAGAGAATAAAAATAATAAGAGGTCACGATCGGAAGCATGACCCTGGCAAGATCCATTAGGCGTTTAGATAAATAAACACACTGACCAAGTGTTTCTTCGGAAAATTACAGGCCACAGCTTTATTAAAGCATCCATAAACCAATAACCAATTAACATAATTAACATTGTTACATCACAGCTCAAATAAACATCCCGGAGGAGGAGCCCGGCCCGGTCAGTAACCTCACGCCCTTGTCCCGCTCCCTGAGCCTCCCAGTGCTTTACTATGCACGCCCATGAGGCAGGGTAACACCCACTTAAGCCTGTGCGCCGGGTGCCTCACCTCCCGCCAACCAAAGCTATTCCTACTTGCATCCTAACCTAGAAATCCGCAAATCCTTACCCTTCAACTCTTTTCCACCCTTTTTTTTTTTTTAACATAACTTTCGCTTCCTGAACTTCGCTCAACCAACCTCACCCCCTAGACTATACCTTATTAGTATATCTGCAACCTTTTTTAACTAACCACCAACTCAAGGGGAGGGAGGGAGGGAATCAGCTCAATGCTCGGGGCAGTGTGAAGAGGAAGCCCGAGAAACGGGCGGAAGTCCCTCCTCCTCCTCTGGCCAATCAGAAGCGCCCAGGCTCCGCCAGGTCACGCAGCGCTGCGTCAGACCCGGCGTGCCTGTTGCTGCCTCTGTGCCGTCCAGGAAGAAGGAAACTTTAGGGATAATATGTGAAAATACTGTCTACTACAAAAAGAGAAGTAGATGTGTAGAACAGACTTCCAGTGAACATGGTAGCAACAAACACAGTTGGGAGATTCAAACATGTCTAGGATATTTTTGTGTTACTGTAATCTGAGTTCAATCCCATAGGTACTTCAGTAGCAGGTGGGGGATGTTTTCGGGGGCCAGATACTGTATCCTGTCTCCTGCTCTGGCCTAGTTTCCTGGCATACACATTCTGTTCTTCAGTTTGGGAACGTACTGTCTAACCGCAGTCAGTAACAGCCACAATTTTATGGCAGTTGACTGTCGTCCACTCTTAAAAATGAGACAGACCATGCTTTCCGCAATGTAATCAGGAAAAGAATACAGATGGTCTGATTTTTGCAGCGGGCCACCAGCCAACAGCTATTGAGTGCCCTGGAGTATAAAGCATTGTGCTATGAGCAGGCCGGTCTCATCTCGGAGTATTCATAGTGACACTGACAGATCCACTGCCCTTCGGACAGATCTGTGCTTTATGATGTCACCGGTCCTCTACAGGGGAATTATAGCCATGTGAATCACAGCTGCTGCTATCATAATTTAGCTGATATTTTCTACCTCTGAGACCCTCAATGTCATGAGGGGAAACGCTGATGATCGATCCTCATAGCTTCCCATAAAACACACAGAGTCGATGCTGGGACAGCACTGAAAATTCATCAGCCGATGGACATACAGTGGTAGCAGCCATGCAGTACGCTACACATATTTTTAGCCGCGGCACAGGAGCTCCAGCCAGCAGCTGGTTCAGTAAAGCTCACATTGTGAGTCAGTTTAAGAGGCTTAGGGTAAATAGTGGTACATTCTTCTTGTCTAACTGACAGCTGGTTAAACATCAAGGATTTAGAGTTATTTATTTGACTGCTGGGCAAGCAAGAACAACAAACTGCTATGTAGTGTACCTGATGGACAGATACAGAGATAGGGCTCAGCTGTCTTGGGATAAATGTATAGCGGTGCAGCTGGATTAGGCAATATAAAGATGGTCTGTATAATGAGTGATGGACAAGAAGGGTATTAAATCGTGGTTCTTAACAGCCTGTCCTAGGACCAGTGGCCATCCTTACAGGCAAATGGAAGTTTTATTGTTTTTAACTTTTTTCTAACTTAACACATGCCGCTTCTATCAGAAACACACATTACATTGATTATTTCTATACACATACAGATTTATTTTATTTAAAAAAAAATTGTTTCCACACCCCCAGAAGTGCCTACATATGCATCTGGTACTAGCCAATAGAAACACTGCATTCAAGTATGTTTTTCAACCCTATAGTACATTTCAAGCCAACAGCGGACAACAACAGCAGCATCCACAACAGCAGTGTCTGAGCTCCTCCTTGCTTCCTTGTGGTGGGAAAAAAATACTACACATACCATGATGATTTGCAGAGACTAACTTCCCAGAGATTGCAACAATGTTGTTGCTGCCTGTGATTGACCAAACCAAATTATGAATTTTATGCTAATTTAGCTAGGGTTTTTCAGGGGCATTCCTTTGCAAATTCCCTCAGCGTTTCTGGAAGTTGATTTTGACAAGTCAGAGTAAGTTTATTGTTTATTTTGTGATTGTTTTCATGCAAACAAATGTTTTAATACACGACTGATTCTCCTGTATCAGAAGCATTCATAATCCATGAAACTTAAATACCCTTTTGAGATCTTATCGGCTGATATTCAGGGATAAAGAGAGACACTTTAAACATAGCACTAGGTAAGTGGGGTATATGTAAAGGTCTATATGTTCTTTTAAACAAATGCACAAATGCAGTGTGTCCGTATAAACTAATAAGCTTTCCATTAGACATAATGAGAGCACTGGCTGTTTTAGATGCCACATTTCCATTGTACTGACAAAAGTGTAATTAGCTAAAAGTAAAATAAATAAATAAATTAAAAATTATTTTGCCTTGTTTGAATCCCCACAAACTGACACACATGTGGTGACACAAAATGTGCTAGTTTACTATCTTAAGCAACTTGCTTGTCTGATAAACTTCTTTGGCCCTTTAGTCATATTATTAAATTCCACAGCATTGTGACTGCATTTCAACAGAACAGAATACCGATAATATCTGCATTCAAGGTCCTTCACATGTGACTACATGTTAGGAAAAAAATATATATGTAAAATCACAAAACATGAATGGGCATATATATTTTTAATATCTGTTACTGTAGATCTGACGTTCTACTATGTCACAGGAGTCTGTCTGTGTCAGGGGGTTGCCAGGTAAATTTATACATGGTTTTATAATGTCATCTGTGAATGGCTGTTTTTTTTGACTGAAAACATTAACTTTCCCATTTATGATGGAGTATTTATAGTGCACTTATGTAATAGAGGCCGAGTCCTATACATAATCAAAGCTAATGCATGATGTGATACTAATTTGTATCACACTCCACACTGAGAAAAATACCCCTGAAATTTATAAATATTGTCTACCGTGTTTCCCTGAAAATAAAACCAGGTCTTATATTTATTTCAGCTCCAAAAAAATGCAATAGGGCTTATTTCAGGGGATGTCTTATTTTGTATTGTACATTATTTATTCATGTACAAAAATCTACATTTATTCAAATACAATCATGTCATCTTCTTATGGAACATCCTCATAACTCTCCAAACCCCGAATTCCAGCCTGAATTTCTTGCGACTCCATTCCCTTTAGAACCATTGGCCCCAATCTCTCATGTCCACCATTAGAGCTCTCTTTAAATGAGTACTTCTTGTCCATGTAGCCTGCTACATAGTGCATTGGCAATACAGCTGCTAGTGATTTTATCCCATGAATTCTTCACCCAAGTCACAACCTCTTGCAGGCTAGGCTTTACAAAGTGTCCACGATGATTTCTCTCCTTTCTATTTTCAATGTAGTCATTGATTTCCATGAGCAAATGGTCATTGAATGGCCTGTTTATTGCAATATCAAGAGTCTGGAGATAGGCAGTCATTATTTGATCTATTTTTCTATCTGCAAGGAAGTTCTTGTCTTTAGCTCGTGAGTGTTGGCTGAGTCCCAGACTAGCAGACCTCTTTGGCCACCTCGCAAAACACGTGGCAGCATTAAATCGACGCACTTCCTTATAACTGCTTGTATGCACCAGGCTTTTTTCGGCTTCAAGAACATAAATTCCTGAAACACTTTCAATCCTATCTTTCTTGCCCTTAGTGATGATTAGATTCTTTCCATCCAGACGAATTGCCAAAATACAGGTAACACGTGCACTTTCGTAACCAGTGGAGGGAACGTGACAAGGCACCCTTCTTATCAATTGTTCTTTGAGATCCTTGGCCCATAAACACTGCAGTTTCCAACATTGCTATGGATGAGAGTTGGTATTTAGAAAAGTCAATGCCATCAACAAAGGATTTGAATGCAAGTGCACATTTAATAACTTCAGTATCTTCCAGCTTGAACAGTGTTGTAGATCTTCTTAGAGACAGTTGATATCGCTGAAGGAAGCCATCCAGCCAGTGTTGTGAAGCTTTGAATTCTTCTGGGGATGTTTCTAGCTGTGGTGCCATTACAAGGGCAAATGCTTGAATATCAGCCCTGCGCACAACTAAAGCCGTTGCTCTCCTGTCAGAAATCCATTCACAGATGATATCTTCCAGCTCTGGATATAATGGATTCAGACCTGATCCACACTTGCGCTTCTTGGCATTTCCCTCTTGCACCTGTTGCCTGAGGTTATCATACTCTGCTCGCCATTTGCGGACCATACGGAGATCCAACTTCTCTTTGCAGAAAGCTGTAAGATTCTTGCCCATTAAGTACTCCACTATTCCTTTCTTGTACTCAACAGAATGGATCTTTCTTTTTGCACTCATCTTGTCTTAATAATTTATATTATCATTTAACAGATGTCTGACTGATGATCGGAACTGGGGCTTATTTTTGGGGGAGGGCTTATATTACGCGTATCCTGAAAAAACGCGCTAGGGCTTATTTTAGGGATAGGTCTTATTTTGGGGGAAAACAGGGTATATCAATCTCTAAAAAACAATGCTGAAAAATAACAGACACAGAAAAAAGATAATAAGAAGAGAGAATCATGTGACATTTAGGTAATGTGTTTTGTTATTTTATTCTGTATATACAGTGGCAGATCTAGTGAATAATATGGGGGCCCCTTGCAAATTTTCTATATAAGGTGTTTTTTAAAAAGCCAAAAAATATGTTTTTAGTCAGATCTTCCCTGGGGTGATCAGATAACCTTTCTATAAAATGAATTATATTTAATTTCCCCCTAATAAACCGAGAGTCCCCCTGGGCTGCTGTAGTGCACCTACACTATTTTGAGCCTGGTGCTTTGTATCTCCTGCACCAGCAGTAGCTCCACTGTTGTGTTTACAGATTCTACTATTTTCTCTTTTTATCCCTCTGGCCTCTTCATATACTTTCCCTGTTCTATAATTTATATAGAATGTGAACCTTTATTGCAACACAGTGTGTATCTCAAGTCTTTATTTCTTATTTTTATTGATAAAAATATTGTTTGTGTTCTCAGTATATCCACTTAAGGTTAATTCATATGATTCATATTAAAGTAAAATAAGCGTGGGAAGCTTTGTTGGTAAAAAGATATATTTGATTTCTTCACATTAGTATGTTTTTATTTTGTTTAGTTTTTTTTTTTTCTTTTAATGCATAATGAAAAAACAGACTATTTGAAATGTTAAAAGTTAAACTAATTTCAATATTTGAACTAGATGTGACAGTAAGTTAACATATTGCTATATAAAGTTAAATAAGCCTGCCGATCAAGTGACAGAGATTTAAAATATATTTATATATAATTAAATAAGCCTGCAGATAAAGTGAATGTGGATTGCTTGAGCCCCAAGTATAAGCAGATGCAGAATCCAAAGACCAGAGCTCTCTGGGAGCCTCTAATTAGCTAAAACAGGTTATTTGTGGAAGCACTTTCAGTGTGCAAGGCAACATCGGAAACATAGTGTCATAACGGACATGACTATACCATTTTAACTCTGCATGGGAGAAATGAAGTTCTACAATACTCTGTAATTGATGAAATTCAGACTGTGTGTATCAGGGGCAAGACTGATTGTGCGTGTTAACACACTGCTGTGCCCATAGTTCTTTTCTACCCAAAAAAATCTTGCACCCTAGTTACATGTACTACAAGTTAGAAGAACAGGTACATATTAAATCAACCTCTTTAAAGCACAGGACACTGAGCACAACCAACACAAAATATAAAATGAAATGGCAAGTTAAAAATATAAGGATAGTAAAGCGCTCAAGAGGGGTAGGGGAGTGATGCCTGGATATTGAATGGCTTTATGAGGAAGGACAGCTAAGGAGCCACTGGAGTGGGAGCTTTGTAAAAGGATTAAGCTGATTGAAAACCATATTTTACAGCTGGAGACGTCAATGGGGGGTATTCTGTAGAGAACGTTAGTGAAGCAGTAGGCCCTTGTCTCTGGCAAGGTTATAGCTTTATTTCATAGAATTGAACTTTTCTAGTATTTTGAGGTCAATGTCACCTCAGTTTTAAAATAGCTAAAAAAAGAGCTGATTGCTCTGTAGTTGGAGGCCCACATCTTCGATTTCCCACAATCTCACATTCCGTGAAATGTATAACTAGACAAATAAAATAGCAGTGGTGTACTTTTGATTATAGACTCTTATTTATTGCTGTTTCCTTTTTATTATAATGGTGTTGGAGTAAATTTAAACGGGCTGCAGTAAAGATGTCTGATTCAATCCATTGTCAGTTTGCTTCCAGCAATCCACGACGACTCATGCAGTAAGTAAGAAGACCGAAACAATGCTTAAAATGTAAGGTTGTCATGACAACAATCAGAATATGAATCAGTGTGGCCTATTTGTTAAATCATTATACTTTTCATTTTAGTAAACTGTCAGGAAACAAGAAATGCTCAATTCATATTTGTAAGTGAACTGCTTTTTTTTATTTCAACATTTTTATTAAACCAACCAAGCTGCAATAATCTATTAACCATATCTCTGTCAGAGTCTGCTGTCATTTTGGGCCTTTTGTAGCTTTCTTTGTGAGGATGAATCATCTCATAGTGAAAATCTCTTAGAGGTGTGGCCTACTTTTTAAATCAAGTAGGTACTTGTACGAGGTGCATGATTTGAAGTCATTATATAGTACTTTTTCTTTGGGCAATCTGTCAGAAAACAGTAGATGTTCTGAAAAACAGAATGTTCAGTTTGCACATTTATTAAAAACATAATTTTAATATACCTATATTATCATTTTGACTCAAAAATGTTCTTCCTGTTGGTTACCTGTATACCGTACATACTCAAGTATAAGCCGACTTTCTCAGCACATTTTTTTTGCTGAAAAATACCCACTTGGCTTACACTCAAGGAAAAAAAAAAATCCTCCTCCTTCCCCCCCTTATCATCCTCCTCCTTCCCCCCTTACTATCCTCCTCCTCCCCCCCTTACCATCCTCCTCCCCCCCTTACCATCCTCCTTCCCCCGATCACCATCCTCCTCCCCCCATAACCATCCTCCTCCTTCTCCTCAATCCCCACTTATCATCATCTTCGTGATGCGCATGTGACGTCACGTCATTAGCATGTGCCGGTACAGAAGACGTGCTGCGGCGTCAAGATCAGCATCAGCTCATTGGAGCATAGTAGCAAGTGAGGAGAGAGAGGGGTTAGGGATTGAAGAGGGTGCAGTAAGGAGGAGGTTATGGGGAAAGAAGATGATGATAAGGGGGAAGGAGGAGAAGGAGGAGGATGATGATAAGGGGGGAGGAGGAGGATAATAAGGGGTGAAGGAGGAGGATGATAAAGGGGGGGAAGGAGGAGGATGATAAAGGGGGGAAGGAGGAGGATGATAAGGGGGGAAGGAGGAGGATGATGATGATCAGGGTGGGAGGACCCTCTTTTGCACCCTTGGCTTATACTCGAGTCAATAAGTTGTCACAGTTTTCTGTGGTAAAATTAGGTGCCTCGGCTTATACTCGGGCCGGCTTATACTTGCGTATATACAGTAATTCTATGGTTTACATCAGTGCAGCTTTTTAATCATTACACTTCTAGTCTTGGAAAACTGTTATACAACAAGATATGCTCAGGTTATGAATATGTCTTTTTCTTTAAAAAAAATAATAATTTAATAAAATAAATTAGAACTAGAACTCAACACTCAAAAGGCTATAAAACAGTATAGAAGGTGAGAGAGTGGTAAAAAAGTTATTATTCATTAGTTTGAGCAATTTTCTTTTTTTAGAGTGGTATTTTTTTTGGATGGGCTTTGTAGTAGCCCAAAGATGAGGAGCGATGTTCTTCCGTCAAGACTGAAGGGGCCTTTTTTTCAGGATGGCCTAAAAATGAGGGCTTCAACCAAGGTTGGATGCTCTTGCTTGTACTATAGTACATTCACATTAGGGAGTGGGTAGCATTGACTAATGCTGTTATGGAGACTACTTAATACTCAAGGCAGGTTACGAACACACATTAGAGCTAGAAATCTATGGGCAATACCTCTTGGGTACAAATCAATCATTTTTACGGGAGTTTTTGGTAGCCATGTAATAGCAACCTTATGGGAGTTCCTATAGAAGTTGTAAAATTGAGCCCTTAGTTAGTAATTTACCACATTTCTCCTAAAGCAATATGATTGCTTGATGTCCTTTTCAAACTGATCCTTAAGTCAGGCACAGGTATGCTGTTGACCACCTCTAAGCCACAGTTAAAGTGCTGAATTACATTACCTCAATTTTCAGGGAATGTTTATAATGGTAAAATCAGAACAAAATAAATAAATCATATGTATCCAAGCACTGTGCTCTCATCTGTCTTCATCTCTATGAGTTTTCTGTCACTCTGCTTTAGGTCTGCATTTTTATCTTTGTACATTAGCCACTCTTATATTTTATCCGTGTTTCGATCTGGCTGTCAATCTTCATTGCACGGACTGTTCATTCTATAACGCAGTATCTGTCACTAGTCTATTTATTTCTCTTATTCCTTTGCCTATCCAGCATCTTCCTTTCATCTGTCTCTGTCATTTACATCTTCAGCTTTTCTCCTTTTTTCTCATCTTCTTACGTCTGTTACAAAAATAAATAGGCGTAAAACTATATATAGATATCTAAGAGAATGTATTCAGCACATATCATCACCTACACACTGACCTTCTCAGTACATAGTGTGAGAAGGAGGTAAGGGCAAGGTGATCTCTTCCTTACTCATCACAGATTTGCCGCTCAGTCAGATTTTAAACCTGGTGGTGGTTGAATTTAAAGTTTTAAAGGGCAAATAAGGAATTGTGAATAAATGTAGATACGTGATGGAAAGGTTAAAAGGTTCATGTGCTATACATTTAAAGAACGTCTGTAATAACATATTCAAAATACGCTCTTCTGAAGAACTACACTTGAAAAAGGGGAAAAAACATAAAAAAAATATAAAACTATTATATGAAGTATGTTGGTTTTATTATCTATCTTTTCTGTTTAATCTCAATGCTCAGTGTCTGCAGCACCTCTCTGTTAGTCATTCCACTGGTTTCCCATAGTTTCCAGAATAAAATGTAAAATCTTGACCCTAATGTATAAAGCCCTCAAGAATATTGCACCCTCATATCTCTGCTCTTGTCTCAAAATAATCCCCCAACCACTATCTTTGCTCCTATCCTCCTGTCCCAAATCCTTTAAAACCTCTTTAAAAACAAATCTGTTTAAAGAAGCTTATGAACTTCAGTCTTAATGTGCACAATGTATTTATCATCCTTCTATATCCCGCCCATACCTTTTAGATCATAACTCTGCAGTTTTCAATCTTGATTGGTGCTTTAGGGAAAGCACTATTTGATTTTAAGCTCAAAGATAGGACCCTCCATTCTTTTGCTTTAAACTGTTGTTATCTTGTACTTAACCCCTGTATAGCTCTATGGAATATGTTGGCTTGTTACAAATAAATAATAATAATAATAATAATAATAAAGTGAGAAATTAATTGAATGCAGAGAAATATTTTACTTTTTGCGGGCTTAAAAATATTTCGTCCATCAAACTTGTAACTTACAACCTTCAGAAGCCTTTGATCTAAAATTGTAAATCTCTCTTCAATTGCTCAATTTCCCCAAGCTCGCAAACTTTTCCACACTCGTTAAATCAAATGGAGGAGGAAATCCTACATGTGCTAGAGAGGACCCGCAAAGTCACCCTGATTGATATGTTTCCAGTTTATTCATATCATTTATGAGACACAGTCACTAAAATAGTATTATAGGTGAGGTCTGGCTAAGGATCTATAGAGTGTCATTAGTACCTCTCTTGTTCTGCTGCCAAATCTTCTTCAAATATAATCAAAACACCCTACAGTTTTTTCCTGCAGATTTGTTTGATTGTCTGTCCTATATATAATATTCCCCAGGCCCACTTACTCTTCTGTTGCTATGCTCCAGTAAAGAACAATTTCATATAATAGTTAAAATGTATTAAAAGCTGTTCTTCAAAATAATTTACTATGAGTTTGAAAGTGCAGATTTTAATAATATTTTGCACATTGTGTTTAAAACCATATTAAGATATCCCCCTGACAGACTTTGAATAGTGTTTGTCTGTTTATGCATCAGCTTAGTTATATATAGAAATGATTGCGTTGACCCTCGTGACAATGCTGCAAAGTTGCCTTTCTTATTAATTATTTAAACCTCTGGCATAATAAATAGTATTTAAAGTATTTTTTTAAATGCAGAATATTAGAGTGACCTCTTTAATGCTTGTAGTTTTATATAACAAATTCGGCACTGCAGAGGGAGAATAAAATGACTGCCAGCACTGCTGTAGCTATTGATCATAGATAATTACTTGGAAAGCATATACAGTATATATTTACAGATAATATTCTCTTGAGCCGAGGTCTATTTGAGGTCAGAGAAGTGCAGTAAGGCTCATGGAAATGCATTGTGTTAGCTGATGTACCAATGAGAAAGCAAACACACTAGATGCATGGAAACTGACAGCAGATAAGGATGTTATGGCTCCCCTGAGGAGACTACGGAAAGCAGAGGTGAAAAGAGAGAATATAAAAAAATAAAGAGAATGAGCATTGTATGTAAAGGTAAGTGAATTTGTTAAAGATCAAGATTGCCAGTATAAGCATATTTTATTACGGTATATTTAATGTTTATGCCACCCTAGACCAATGCCCCCCCCCCCCCCCATTACTATTCTATTTACCTTTGTGATATCTCTTTTTCTATCCAACCATACAATTACATACAATGTCAGAAACACGTCTAGGGCAAATTTTATATGTATATAGATATATTTAATTGCATATTAACCAGGCTTATCCAACTTACAGAAACATACATTTGATGGCTGACAAGAACCAAAAGGCCCATGTAGTCTTACAATGATATCCATCTAAACACTGTGAGGTACATTAGAGGTGTAATCATATTCATTTATTTCCATATGTTCTCAAAGGATAACCAGCAAGACTGGCCCAGATGTTGGACCCCTTAAAGACAAGTCCAATAAAGATATTGGTCCGCATATAGACAAAAAAAGTTGTGGAAGGATTGTCATCCTGGATACATGCTTCTCTAGGCATGGACATTGTTAGTCCTGGAAGAAATACCTTAAGGAAGCATGGAAGGTTCCCGGGTTTTTATATTAAAATAATCTACTAAGTTTTTGTTTGCATATCTAAACATCATTTTACTAATAAGTGCTCTCTTTTTACTCAATAAAACCTTCCAAATAGTCCAAAAAAGATCCAGCTCCTGCAGCTCATGCATATAATGTTTCTATATTAATAAATGTACTAGCCATCACATATTGTCTTTCAGCAGCATTTCAACAACATAATACAAGATAAAAATCCCAAGGTAAATAGGCATACCCTAATCATCTCCCAGTTTAGTGTGAATGTCTTGAAGAATTTTGTATTCCATAAAATTAACAAGACTCCCCATCTGATGATGGAATTAGGCTGCGTTCACCAACTTTTGTGCATGTAAAAAAATGAAGCAGTGAGCAGTTGAGGCAACTGGATAAACATTAATGATTGAAAAGGGACATCTCGAGAGAGAGAACATCTCATCACAAAGAGAGAACATCTCGAGAGAGGTGGGAGAGAAATAAGTGTGAAGTAAGAGGAAAGCAAGATATAGACCACTATTTAATATGCTTGTTAAGCTGTTAAATCCTTTTGGTCTTGATGATTTAATGTAAGTGTATTTAATCAGATCTTAAATCTTAACGACCAAGAGGGAGAGAGCTTCACAAAAAAAGAAGTACAAAAATTGTCAATTGTTTGTTATTGTATTAAAGAAACAAGAATGGTAAAATATGTAAAGCATTGAAATGAATGGACAAATGTTACCGAAAAATATTTTTTTATTATGATAATCACATAAAGATTGTGCCAAGGCAGCCTCCCTGCTTGTTGGTTCCTGTCAATGTGAGTTGATTAATTATCACCATATCACTGTTCTAGCCTTGCTGATTGTTTTTCAAAGACTAAATACCCTAACTCACAAAGAACACGTGAGTAATGCTTGCAAATCTGAAGAAATGGAAGTCCATAAAGAAATATACTTAGCAAAATACATTAATATTCTGTTATAGCTGAATAATAGTAATTCAGGTCAACTGTGGCTATAATTGTTAGAGCCTAACAGCCTTATTAAATTGTGATTCTGCCAATTGAATAGTGCTCTATATAAGCACATAGCATATATTTTTACAGAAGTTTACGGGCTCCATTACGGGTTCATGTAATAATGATTTGGATGATTGAATAGGGGAATACTACACATTCAAATATATAGAGATTATTAACTGGAACTTGATATTTTAAGATGATATATGTATTCAGACAAGGCAATATGAAGGCCCTAAAAGTGTCTAATGAAATAATTCACCAAGACCACTAAAAGGACTTTAGCATAATATGTAGTTCAAGATTGACATAAGATTGACATATATCCATTATTTTGTAGGCCAATAATGATGTGAATCACAAAAACCTGATACGAAAGTCAGGAACAATCTTTATTACTAAGTAAAAGTAAATCATATATGACATAAATGTGAAAGCCACGATCTAGGAAAGACACTGAACAGGATATTGTGTATTGGTCATATGTGTCACATAAATCATGGAAAATTCCCTTGGACCACTTCACTGTAAAGTTGTCATAAAAACATGTTGAAATACCTTTAGAATCTTTTTTCACAGAGAAATCTATAAATTAAATGTCTGTTTACATGAGACTCTGTCAGTGCCCCCGTACAAACCCAAACAGCAGCTCCATGCAGAGAGCATAAGCAGAAATACAGTTAACCCTTAACAAATTCATCTCTGCAGGGAAAGGACTGCTGAGATCAGCTAAAAATGTCAGTTGCAGGTTAACATGTCCTGCTGCATTCCAGATGTTCAGTAAAAAACTATAAATCTTTGTCTTCACAGAGTAGCTCTTCTCATAGGTATGAATTTATTATTGGCAAAGAAGGAACTGTATCACAATGCTTAAAAATGTATCCATCCCAGTGCTATTGGCTGCAAAAACTTTGGCAAAAAAGTGATGGCAGTATTATAATGAAAATTTCATTGGGTTCAATGGAAAATGACTTCTTGATTAAATTATGCAAGCAAGAAATTTGCAAACAATCCTCTTATCCGCTTGTAGCAGTGATCTCCTAATGCAATGTGCTACCATGCATAATCTTATGTTAATAAATATGTTACACTACCCTGCACCAACGTAACTTCACACAAAACATTGCACATTAAAAATAATAATAAAATAAATATTACACCACTACAATCCCAGGGAAAGTGAAGACAATTTGTACATAAATAGATTCTGGAAATATTATGAAGAGTATTTAATCATTCTTTTATTGATCTGCTTAAATAATTAACCTTTTTTACTGCGTGAATATTAAAGCGATTAAAATCCTGTTTGCTTCAGGAGACATCTATATTATGGTAACATTTCTATGCAGATTTTTTTTAACAAACCTGTATATGCTGAACCACAATCCTGTATCTGTCTATAAAGCCAGACATAAACAGCGATCTGTAATTAAATGGGTCACTGACTTAAAAGAAGTGCACATGGGATTGGTGTGTGCCTGGGAGTTGGAGTTTTGACTGCTAATTAAAGGGTGTAATTAAGTAGGAACAAAATAAATTATGTAGCACGGGTAACATCTGTTCGTACAAAGGGTGTCCGGAGACACAGGAAAGACAGAAGAGAGGAGGGTAGAGGAATAATGTAAGTTTGAGGATGGGTAGAGACAGGAAACAAAGAAGGTGTGAATAATGAACACAGAAACTGGAAAACAGTAGAGCAACAGCATATATGAGAATCACAAAATCACTCTGTAGTATGGGAGTATGGTGCTACATAAGTTCTCCAGTCACATATATCTGCAAAATGGTGTAACTGTGTTTGATTCTTAAAGATCATTAAAAAAAGTCTGTAGGTTGTACTAGCACTGTGCTGCATTATTATGCCCATCAGCATTTCTTGAGGGGCTCCGTAGACCACCCCAGGACCCCTGGGTTTCTGGGAGGAGCCCCTTGACCCATCAGGACTGGGGTATAGTAATTGGAAGTGGCTAGCTGGGGGGTGGATCCATTTATAAAACTCTGTTGCCGCCATTAGCCCTTTTCTGCGCCCAGCTAGCCAGGAGTATAGATACCCTCCCACCCATCCCCAAAAAAATATATACAGTTGTGCTCAAATGTTTGCATACCCATGAAAAAAAATGTATTTTATTGAAGGATAGTGATTATATGAAGCCATTTATTATCACATAGTTGTTTGGCGCCTCTTTAAATCACAATGATAACAGAAATCACCCAAATGGCCCTGATCAAAAGTTTGCAAACACTTAGTTCTTAATACTGTGAATTTCCCCCTTTAGCATCAATGACAGCGTGCAGTCTTCTGAAATAGTTGTCTACGAGGACCCTAATTCTTGCAGGTGTTATAGCTGCCCATTCGTCTTGGCAAAATTTCTCCAGGTCATGCAAAGTCTTTGGTCAGTCTGCATGAACCGCTGGAGACTGTGATGGCTACTCCACAACCTTCACCTTTTTCTGCTCGTACCCACTAGAGGGTCAACTTAACCTTGTGCTTAGGGTCATTGTCATGCTGGAAAGTCCAAGAGCGTCCCATGCGCAGCCTTCGTGCAGAGGAATGCAAATTGTCCGGCAGTATTTTCTGATAACATGCTGAATTCATCTTGCCATCAATTTTTCACAAGATTCCTAGTAGGCCTAGTTGACCCCTCTCCAAACATAGTGCTTATGGCTTTGACCATAAAGCTCTATTTTGGTCTCATCACTCCAAATTACAGTGTGCCAGAAGTTGTGAGGCGTGTCAAGGGGTTTCAGGCATATTGTAATTGCCTTTTTTGTGGCATTGGCGCAGTAAAGGCTTCTTCTGGCATCTCCACCATGCAGCTATCTTTTTCCAGAGCAGTCCGTATTTCTCCTGAGGTTACCTGTGGGTTTTTCTTTGTATTCCGAACAATTCTTCTGGCAGTTGTGGCTGAAATCTTTCTTGATCTACCTGACCTTGGCTTGGTATCAAGAGATCCCTGAATTTTCCACTTCTTAATAAGGGATTGAAAAGTACTGAGTGGCATTTTCAAAACTTTGGATATCTTTATATATCCTTATCTATCTTTATGAAGTTCCATTACCTTGTTATGCAGATCTTTTGACAGTTCTTTTCTGCTCCCCATGGCTCAGTATTTAGCCTGCGCAGTACATCCACATGAGAGCTAACAAACTCAATGACTAGTTATACACACACACAAATTGCAATTTAAAATGCCGCAGGTGTGGAAAATGAACCTTTAATTGCCATTTTAACCTGTGTGTGTGACCTTGTGTGTCTGTAACAAGGCCAAACATTCAGGGGGATATACACTTTTGATCAGGGCCATTTGGGTAATTTCTGTTATCATGATGATTTAAAAAGGAGCCAAACAATTCTGTGATAATAAATGGCTTCATATAATCACTATCCTTCAATAAAATAAAACAATTTTGCATGATCAGTCATATTTTCAAAATAAATGCCAAAATTTCACAATTTCTGCCAGGGTATGCAAACTTTTGAGCACAACTGTATAGATATAAATACAAAAATAATAAAATAAATAATGAATGTGTAATATGGGTGGTATATTGATGAAGTTTAATGGTAAAAAAAAATATTTGAAAATTCTGCATAATTAAGCAGGAAAAATGTAACACATCTAATTTTTAATTAGTAAAAAAAAAAGTTGAGGCTTCTCTAGGACCCTGAAAATCCATGATACATTGATGGAAGTTGTGTGTGTGAGAGGGCAGTATATATTTCTGAAGAACTATTATGGCAGTGAATGAAAAAGGGTTTGCTTCGGGGCCATTGAGAGGGGATGGCCGTTGACTATTTCAATCTTATCCAATTATCTTTACAATGGCACTCTGTTCCTTCTTTCCCCTCACCTCTCTCCAATAAAAACCAAAACACGCACTCTCATGATTCGGCTCCGAAGAAGTGATGTAAGAAACACAAAATGGATTCCTGTACTAATAAACAGTCTTGGCTTGCAAAGATGTCAATGTTGTTAATTTGGTACACACTTGACAAACTAGTGTCTTTTTTGATCTGCCGTGGTCTTTAAGAAGAAACCAACTTGATTTGAAGTGTCTTTAATATTATTCATGAAGAAAGCAGAGTCATAGATGGACCATATAAAAAAGGCCTCAGATTTATTTTTCTCTTTGTTGTCTGTTGATGAGCAACGCATTTATGCTTCCCTAGGCCCATTCAGACTTGTTTACCCCCATGCCCCAGTTACTTGTACAAAATTAAGCCACATGCCCCAGTTACTACTACTCCTATCAGCATGATATATACCAAATTATAGTTTTAAGAATATTTATGTATATTAGAAAGTGTTGGTACACTTACAGACAGAAATGCCATTGTTCTGTGCATATGTATACATTATTCCATGGAGCTACTATATGAATAAAAAAAATGGCAAATTTCCTTGAGTATGAGAGAGACAGGAATTTATAGCAATGCAAATGAGAAAATAGGATTACACGGTGCTTTATTAGGCATAGATATATCAGTTTTAGCTGTAGAAAATAGATTGCTGTGTTGTTGAAGCATAATTTCCACTCCATGGGAAAGTTTTGGAGCCGTATGGAAAACTTTTCAAGGTTGCACAGGTCTCCCATGTCACATATTGCCCACAACAGCTCTATTAAGTGAGGGAAACTGTTACTGAGAGGGAAATTTTGCTGCAACTGAATAGAGTAATTGTGCTGTAAATAGTAGAAGAGTGAACAAGGAACAGAGAAGAAAATGCAGTAACACATGGAAGAATATGCCCATTACTTGTCAAACTCTAAATATTAAGACGTCTCACGAAATGAAACAAACATTTAGGAACTAAGATCTGTCAAACCACATCCTATTATCATAGCATGTAGATAAATAAAAACAAAGTGCATACATTTTGACTGTATGACTTCCCATCTGAGTTATATAAGTAAATACATTCAGAAGAAATAAAGATCTTTATGTCTCTTCTTTTATAACTGGGTGACTCACTGGTGGGTATTCGTCTGAATGGAGAAAGTATGTGTAGATGTATAGCAAATGTCTTATAGCAAAGCCTGCAATTACCTTTATACAGCCCATATGTCTGCGGGTTAGAAATTTGTTACAGTATTTAATAGCTCAAGCCTGCAATTAATGACTCAAAGCCACCACCCCTTGATCCCATATGTAGCATTTCTGGGGCTGAACATGATCAAATAAACAAGCCCGTAAGTTACAATTTAGACAGAGCCAATAGTAAATGAGACCGTCATCATGACGTCAGTAAAACATGGAGTTTAGACTACAAGGAAACAGTGTTTAGAAGTCTGATTTGCGATTGGACTCTCAATACAGAAATGTAGAAAGCATCTGTGCTAGTCCATGTGGGTGGCCTGATATATTGATCCCAGGAATCAAGGAGTTAATACATAACAATGAAATTGTTTGCGAGCTTGAGACTGTTGTGCAATTAATTCTATTCATTATTAATCATTAATTATTTTCATTGTTTCTTAGTATTTTAAAGTACAGTAGTGTGTTTATATTTGCTTGTACAGTGTTACCAACAGGTGTTTAACCCACGTGCAAGTCCTATCTAGTACTCGTAGAATTTTTTTTTACATTTGCCATTTACGAGTTTGAAGGCAATGGCGGGTTTGTTGAATTGTTGCAGTTAAATATGAATTTTGTATCTTTAGCACTGGTAACATTTACAGGCTTGAAACATCAAAGGAGGAGATAGGATGAAGTTACGATTTTGACACCTGCAGTGATTTTGAGCCTGTTACTCGCAAATGGAGTGCGAGTTGAAAAATTTAGCCAATTAAATATCTGTAACTTTTATGGGCTCCATTATGGGCTCCAGTAATTGCAATTTGGACAATTAAATAGAGGCCTTAGTGTCTTTTCTACAAGGCCTTTGTCTGAAGTTGAAAAACATGTCACTCATACCATACCCTCCGCCATTCATATGTTATTAATACATGAATAATTTACATTTTGTCAGTCTGTGACAAAGTTGTAAGCCCCACCATTCTTGTCACACAGCTCTTGCTTGGTATACAACTTAAAGTTAAAGCTGATGGAGTACACATCCAGCACACTCTATATACATGAAAATATTAATGTGGGCTGTCAAGGTAGTATACATTTTGTCGGTAGAAATTCATTCTATCTCAGTGATAACATATGAAACACTATGTAAATGTAAATGGCTTTTTTCATTCGTATCCGACTCTACATGACCTCATGGACAACATACCAAGCTGATCCACTTGGTTTTCATGGCAGAGATATTGGAGTGTGTTCCCAGTTCCTTCTCCAGTGGGCCACAGCATACAGCTGCTGGTATTCCCATGTGGTCTCCCATCCAAGTACTGACCAGTGTGACCTCTTGGTTCCCTGGCTGGATTTGAACTCAGGATGCTGTGGTGAAAGCACCTGTATCCTAACCACTGGGCCACCAGGTAATATCATCTACTCTGTGCCAAGTTGGGAGAATCCCTTTAATTTGCCCTTTCTTAGTCAACTTACCATTTTCTACTATGCATTCAATAAAATGGTTAAATCTAACTTATCATACATTTGAGCATGCATTAACCTTTTTTCGCAACCCTTTAAGTTAAATAGGATGCCCTTCAATGACTTAAAGTATGGATACTCCTCAATGGTACAACTCTGTATATTAGGTGGTAGTGATCTAAATTTAAGCAGTTTGAATGAATTAAACATTCGTCATTTCTTTCTGCTACCCGCAGTCAGCTTGCTATGAGTTGTAGAGAGAGTTGTTAAAAGATTAATGTACCTTCTGGAAGCAGTTTGCTGAAAACTATTCCACAGTTAGCAGTTTTGTACAAGGTTAGAGCATGGCCCTTCTGTTAGTAAAGTTTAGTTGCATGAACCTCAGGATAACAACAAAGACTATATACAAAACTGCTATTAAATATATATGGAATGGAGGAAGAAAAGAGATAGAGAAGTAAATTGTGAGTTGGAAATATAGGGAAAGGAAAGAGAAGATTAGGGCAGAAAGTAAATAAGAAAGTAAAGATAGCACCATATGCCACTGCCATATTACAAAAATACTCTAAAGAGACTGGATTAATTTGGGATGTACACACTATGCTTGAGTAAATAAGTTTACATTGACTATCCAATATTGGAGGCTGTGTCTGGGAATGTGTGTACCTTACCACCAGAACTGTTCTGGAACTTGGCAGTGAATTTTATATTTTTAAATGAGTCAAACTGCCGTTGGCTCATAGAGGAAAGTGGATAGTGGGTTTGCTGGGCTCTACATGACATGTAGTAAGGACAGTGTGTGCCAGCCTGTTCAGCTTTATGGGCCTCATCTCACCTAATATTATTTTGAAGCTATTATTTATAAAATATATTTGGATTTAAAATAGGTTTCATCTGTATTGATCATGTAAAGAGTTTCATAGTTATTAATCTTAAAAGAAATGACAGTGTATTTATGATGTTTGTTCTCGGTCACCATATTGCCCAAAGGTGCCTGATATATCTTGAATGATTTATAGGAAAATCGCTTATCCACATGTTAAAACTAATTGACTTCATAAACAAATCTTGAAATCCATGTTTAAACATTTACAGAAATAAAGCAAATTATGGTAACAAAATTAAACTATAAATATGGATATTTGGAATGGGTTGTTGCTAAGTGTTATGACTTATTTTGGGACCCCCCTGAACCCCACAAGTAACCCTGTTATTTGTGTCTCTAACACACTGGGTTGTGAATATAAAAGACTAGTAAAATGTGACATGTTGTTTTTGAGTGTAGTGTGGTGTGGGCCACAATAATTAATGTTGGGATTGCTATATGATGTTTTGTGGACTGTAGTATTGTTATTTTACCTGTAACTAGCAAAGGTACACTTTCTGCCATGTTTGTTAGTGTGACCAAAAATAGTTAACTCTGCAGGAAGTTGAATGTGTATATGGCCTCCTGGCCTTCGTGGCATGCTTGTTTGGTCATATAGGGCATTAAGGGGGAGATTTGGGTTAATACAGAAACTTCTGGTGCTGATGGGGAATTCCCAGATGCTACTCTACTCCCTAGTCTAATATAGTCCTAAAGTGATATGCTTCATCTAACAGCAATAACCAGGTTTGAGATCTTAAGTCATCTAATAAGATGAACATTTCCTGACCCTTATCTGGAAACCATTGAAGGGGGGGGGGGGGGTTACCATAGTAACATGGTGGAGAAAGGGACATGGGATTCTATTGTTTTTTTTAAAATGGGTCTGAAGAGAGACTTAGTCTGTCTCTGCACCAAGAAATGGTGTGGCTCATCTGATTTTTCCTGCTTCTCCATGATGACCTGATCTGAATTGAATTGCTGGGTGCTGAGATTAATAAAGTCACAACCTGCAGATTGCTCCTGTAAGATAAGGCAGGAAAATTAGGGGTACGAGGACCCCTCGTCTCTGGGTTGTGACACAAAGATATTATAATTAATAGCTATTATTAGTTAAATATAATTACATTACAATTAGTGCTAGATACATTTGATTTCCATATGCTTTTCATCATTCAATTTTAGTTGAATAATGGTATTTTAAGTAGAAATTACTTCTCAAGTACCTCCATACTGGCTCCAGGTATTATTGCAGGTCATTAATAACATTCAATAGAAGATCAGATGATTTTAACACATGTAAACATCTGGGGTTTTTAATATTTAATTTAATGGGTATGCTTTCCCTCCTAATCTGCCCCTATTTGTCAGTGTTAATTAATGAACTGAGATAATCCACAGAGGTAGGAGGAAATATCTGGAAAAAGAATGTTTTCCTAATTATAGCAATACTTAAGGTCATGTATCTTAGAGTAATTTAAATACTTTTTAATAACAGTCAGTTGACACATGATTATCGTAAAAGATTTAGCGTCTACCATAGTTGGGACTTTTGCTGAAATCCTTTATGAGGAAGACATATGTTGGGATCTACCAAATTCTGTCTTTAGGTTTATTATTTTCATTTTCCTTTTTATCTTTTGAGTAATATTTGAGCCAAGGCTGAGGTAATAAGAACTGCTCTGCATGGAATCTAAGAAGCTTGATCAAAAGGTTTTATGCTTTTGACATAGCCACAAAGAGACAACACAACTTTCATGTGTGTCAAAATGCTTACTGTGAAGGGAGCCTGAGCCATACAATGGACTGGAAAACATATATTGCATTGTATTTGCTTGAGAATTCTTCATATAAAAATTATTTATACAGCACAAATATACAGTAGATAGCAGAACACACTGCATTTATAGAAGAGTGATCCACTGCTTTTTGTAGCAGTGAGGCCTTCTTATTTTATACTCTAGTATATACACTATAACCTAATTTAGGACACAGAACATTTTACAGTTATTACAGTAAACTACAAGTCTGTAAGAGCAAGTTTGCAATGTATTGTCATTAACAAAAAGTTAAAGTAATGTAACATTACTTGTTTTTTTTAAATTTTTGCTAGTTGTAATATTAGTCAACTAATAAAACACTTTGTCTCTTAAATACAGACCTGAGGGAGTTTACAGGTATCGCAGTTGTTTCTGAATAACTATGATGTAAGCTGTCTTCTATATTCAACTATGTCAAAAGTAATTCAGCAACGGTTGCTATACCTGCAACTGCCATAGAGCTATTAGTAAATGCCACGCTCTGATAAGAGGATGACACTAACTAGGATTACAGTTTATAAATATATAATTTCATGGAAAACAATTGACTGAGCTCTAGATCTCTTTCCCTAAACCAAATCCATTTATATGCAGTTTATAAGCAAGCTTAACTGCCCCCTGGTCCAATTCCACAATTTGTCCTCTCCACCACCATTTGTAAGCAATACAATAAAAAAATTCTGGTGGACTGAGAAAATTAAAATTAGCTTTCAAATATTGATAAAGTGGGGCATGCTTTAGTATGAAAAGTAAAATGTATAAGTTTCAGATCACTGGTTTTCAAGTAAGCTCCCTCATTTAAAACATGATTTATAACAATAAACATATCATAAATGCATGATAGAAAAGCTGTCACTTTAAGGTCTCTTAAAATAACCTCAAATATGGTTTATTACACAGTGATTTCTAGGAGCTATGGGCATCAGACACATGCCTATTAAGTAAATTATGTCTCAATAAGATGCTATTGTGTCCTTATTACAAAACATCAATGTTTAATACTTTCTGTAAGAAATGTTGTAGCTCTCTTTTGTTATATCTGTTATTATAGATGTCCCAGTTTTCATGTTTTCTACACTATTCCAAAGAACTGCACAATATTAAAAATCACCTATAATCATTTGTAAAATCGGGAGGTCAGCTTGTTACAGTTAAGAGTCAGCTTGCATGTAGGAGGATTGGTACAGAGTAATTTCACAAGAAAAGTAATACAGGTAATAATAGTTTCTACTGTGTACACAATGACTTCTAGAATTTAAAAAGCCATAGAACGTACTCCTTAGAAATTAAAGGGTCTTTTACCTCACTGTAAGTACTCTTCATGATATGAAAGAGCACATGATTGAAGCTTGAACTTATCTATTTTTTTAATTACATTAATAACAGCTAAACAATCTAAAGTCTTAAATCTCTGTTTACATACAAATATTTCCTGCTCACTGGCTGTTGCATGAATAATACCATATTACTAAATGTAGCGTGCTTTGTGTGAAAGGGACAAGGCTATGATGGATAGCACAGCTTCCACACGACTCCTGCACTGACCAGTAAACCCAAAGCTTTTCTGTTTAAGTGAGTCCAGTATTACATGCCCACACAGGTTACATTTTTGTTTGCCAGTATTACTGCAAGGAGCAGTACCAAGCACCAACAAAACACAGAGCACTGACCCCCCTGAATTTGTCTATATTGCTCAAATTTCAGAGAGGCAAGAGAGCAGAAACCTGAATTTTCTGCTTGGAAGGAAGAAAGGAAAAATAGAAGCTGTTTCCTTCAAACTTGAAATATAAGCAGTCTGATAAAACTTGTCCATTGACTTGAATGGGGAACGCACCCCTGCAATCTGATTGGTTGCAGTAAGGAAACAGATGTAAATCACTCTGTGGTCAGTCAGTTATACAAGTAAACTCAAATTTTAGTTTATTTTATTCCTCAATGAAAAATTCACAGATTAAAAAAATTCAAAAAGAATTTCAACATGCTTTTATAAGATATTCACAATGATGGGATCCAAGTTGTGCTAAATTAATTGTAAATGCATATAAGTGAATATATTTATTAGGACTTTTAAAATGTGTAGCAGACGCGTGGGAAATAAAGTTCCTCCTAAGTCCTTCAGCTCTTAAAAACACTCTATGTGGCACTGATCTGGCTAGGTTAGCTAATGACTTATTTGTATAAACAGGCATATGACTCAAAGTTCTTTGTATAAAGAGGTCCTCAGTTTAATGCTAAAAGACCAATTTCCCTGACATCATCATATTTGTTGTAATAGGATAAACATAAAAGGATTAGGGAGTCCGTTTAATAATAAATTGTGTCGTCTTCCAAATTCCTGTCTCTGGAGCCCCCTAGCATATCTCTATACATCTTATAGGAGTCATTAAAAAGTCAATAAAATATAAAGTTGGTCATATCACCCATATGGTGACCAGATCACCTTACTTTAAAAATATATAAAACTATATATATGCTAATAAATAAAGAGGAGTGCAGATAGCAGATGGCCCCTACCCTGCTGTAGGCACTGGCGTTTTGAAATTGCTGTCTGGCTCACATTACTACCTATACTTTTTAGAGTGGAGTGGTTTCTGTTCGTCTTTATTGTATCTGAAAGAGGGTATTTGTACATATGTCATTGTTTTCTTTTTTCTCATAGCACAATGGACTGATTCAAATGTTCAACTATTCTGGGGGTTGCCTCTGTCAGACAATAAGCAGCAATACAGATGTATGTGTCATACTTATCTGCATGCCAGGCTGAAATTCTACAGTATGTTTAATTTTTAAAAAGTGCATGAAAAAAAGTGTTCTATGTGCCATTATAACATTACTTGCACTCTGCTTCTGTAGTTTTATGTGTACATATATATAAACTAATTATATACTACAATGTAATTATGCTTTTCATCTATAATTACAATACTTAAGCAAGGTTCATAAGAAATAATAATAATTTGCTACACACAACTCCATAACACAGTCATATCATATGCTAAAATTTGCAAATTTATACAATGCCCACATTATAAATTAGCAACAAATTATTCCATTACATTTTGTTTCTGTTCCAAAGGAAAACAAAGTTTTTATTAGCCCTCACTAGCCGCCTTGCAAATATATATTCAGTAAGTATTTATCTAAAAAAATCAAAGAAACACAGATTTGTAAGATTTAATGTTTGGACTTGTTTGAGACAACAACAAAATACTCTCAGAGAATTGAATTACACATCTAACAATTAATGTTTTGAGTTGAATAGCGCTCTTGGGTGATTGTTCTATTGCCACTTTCTCTTCCTCCCTCTCTTTTCTGTCTCCCCCTTCATTTCCTCTCCTTCCCACTCTCTCAATCCACTCTCTTTGACTCTTCCTTGCACCCTCTGATCTGATTCAAACCCCTTTCATCTCTATCTCACTTTCCACTAACTCTTGCCCTCATCCTCCCTCTCTGAGTCTGATTCAATTGAGCTATTGCAAGTTGCAGCCCGTAAGTTAATTTGCTATTCAATTGGTGTCTTTTTGTGGGCTCCAAACGGGTTATGGGTTACGGGCTTGAAAACTTTGCGATGGTTAAACCCGGAACTTACAGCCTCTGGAAGCCTTTGATCTTTCACTTCCGCAAGAGTTACGATCGCTAAAATCGCAAATCGCTATTCAATTGCTCCGATTCCCCAAGCCCGCAAATGGTTTCACACCCGTAAACAGCAAATGAAGGAGAAAGTCCTATGAGTGCTAGAAAGGACCCGCAAGGGGGTTAAACACCTGTTCGTAGCACTGTAAATGCAAATAAAAAAACAATACTGCACTGTAAATAATGGGGAAAGCGATGTAGGACATTAGAATTAATTGTACAACAGTCTCAAGCTCGCAAATCGGCAGGAAATAAAATGTATTTTTATGTTAATACATATCAGGCCACCCATATGGACTAGAACTGTATTGGCATTCATTTTTATCATTCTTTATTTTGAGGGTTTGGAAGTCCCATCGCATATTAGACCCGCAAATCTAATTGATTGACATGTAACCTCCATGTTTTACTGCTGTACTAATAACGGCCTCATTTTCTATTGGCTGTTTCGAAATGGCAGGTTACGGTCTTGCTTAATTCATCATATTCCCGCCATGAACTGCTTTCAGTCCCTAACTTGTGGGCTCCTTCAATTGAATAGCTCCGTAATCAGTGACGAACGGGAGCCCGCAACACACCCGCAGACATACGGCCTCTATCCTGCGAGATGCAGCCTTGCAATCTGTAACACAGATCATTTCTGCAATTTGCATAATGGAGACAGAAAATGACCAGTGCACATCTTAAGAAATAATTACTTTAGATAAAAATGGTGAGTATAATGGGTTATCTGTTTAAATGGGTTATCTTGTGTCTGGTTGGGCTTACCCATAAGATTTTCTTGGCAAAGATAATTGGAGTTGGTTGCCAGTTCCTTCTCCAGTAAACAACAATTTGACTGACCTCTCTGCAATGACCTGCCCACCTTGGGTGATCCTACATGGTTTAGCTCACAGCTTCATTGAAGAACATAAGCCCCTTCACCACAACAAGGTAGCGATCCAGAAGGGATTATATTACTAGAAATCTGCAATTCAGATAAATGCCAGCATGTCAAGACTAAAACTACAATATTCCTGTAGAGGTGAGTTGGCCATACAATGATTCCAAGCAGAGGCTCATTTAGCCCTTTGAAATTGTAATCCATGTTTATAAACTGTACCAGGACAAGAATAAAACCACACAAAAGTAATAAATCAGAGGATGAGTATACAAACCAATCTGCAAAACAGAAAAAAAACACTAAAAGGGTAAAGAATCACCCTTGAAACATAAAGAATGTTCTCTATTGTAGTCCAAAGTCAGGTGGGGGTGATCTCCCCATGCAGAACTGGTAACAGATGGCATCTTTTGCTAGTACATTAGTGCTGAAGTCCCAGTATATATTATAACAAGATGCTGTTCAATGAAACTACAACTTCAGTCAGACTTGAAGGAGAGGCATGGGGAAGCTTTTTTTGTTATATTTTTAAGCATCAATGCTGAAGAATAAAATGACAGGATTGTATGTGTAAATGTTGCTGCTGAGACAGAATAAAGCAGCCGCTTAACCTTTAATCACAAGCCGTGGGAGAGCTCCGCTCTGTCAAAAAACAAAGCACACATCAGTTTCAACACCTTTCTGTGCTTCCTTTGAAAATTAATTCTACTTTTTTTCCCCTGAAGCCTTGCAATAAATCCACTGATATACTTAATTCAGCAGCCGGAAAACAACCATAGAAGTGAGATGGGCTTGCTCTGTGTTTTGTGTTACACTTAGGCATCTAGATTGGGCTTGTTTCAAGGTTGGGAAGAACAACACACTCTGTCTACAAAGTAATGCCACACTGATAAATTATCTCCTTTTTGTTACGCAAATAAGAACCTTGAATTAGAATAGTCTGAAAACAAACAACCTATAAGGTTTAAACTAAGGTGTTTGGTTCACTACACAGAGAGAAGAGTTAGGCAATTGTTTACACACACAAAATATAGAAGACACTTTATAGAGCGGTTAGGGCAGGAAACACACTGCCAGGGATGAACGCACCTATGATCCTTTCAACCACTCTTCTGTACAGGACCTCTTTCGCCCTGATCCGAGTACTCGGGAGACAGAATGTTTACAGCCAAAGCTAAAATCAAAATATCTTGTTTATTGTATACTAAGCTTGCCATTATATGGATCATAATCTCACCCACTCATTGCATCATTTTGGTGTATGTGCAACACTACACATGTCACTGTTTCCTTGCAGAATCAGCAAAGTTCATAGCCCACAACTTGTGTTTCTTACACAAGAGAGTAAATAAAAAATGAAAGATAAGTGTGGTTACAAACTTCAAACTGGAACATTCTTCTGCAGTGAAAATCCTGTAATATTTGTTTGTGCAAGGCAGTTAATATGACATGAAGTTAACCAATTATTTTACACCAACAAGAGCCACCACTTAGCAGATTACTTTATGAGTTTTATTTGGTACAGGTCTTAGTTCAGCCTTTGACCCTGCTCCGCTGACAATGGACACTCCTACATTCCAGGCAAATCTTACTTACATGCCAGATTAAGATTTCATGCTCAATGGGCCAATCAGTCAGGTGCGTGTAGCCTCCAAATGCACTTGTGATTAACTTGTGCAATTCTCTGTGACACTTTAAAACATTTGCTTTAATTTTAAATTTCTACAATTAATCAGGAGTCTAATTTGTGGGAAAACCTGCCCTGAACTAACCCAGTCTCTGCCTAGAGATAGATGTAAGGGTCACTTGATCCTGCCATAAAGCATCACTTTTAAGAACAAGCAAAAGTAAAGATTTCTCCTCAACTAGAGTACTTTTGAAACAGCATGTTTGGCATAACTTTTAAATCAAGAATGTCTCAGTTGTAAGTTCAGATAGTATAAAACAAAGTACAAACTATTGTTATTATTTTGCCTTATGGTATACTGCTTACTCAAGGTGTAGTTTTAAAGATGGGTGACCCAAACACACACCTTTTATTAACTGGTGAATTGCAAAGTCTGACAAAGACAATACAGACCAAATAAGACATCAGGGATTTACTGGTCCTATGAGGCAGAGAAGACTTGATTGGCGTTTTGAGCTGTGCTGTTTTTGTTGATCGTGTTACACAAATAGATAACATATTCCTTCCTTGTGAGCTAAAACTCGTAAGAGACTACAAGATTACACTACCAGTGGGATATATCACATAGAGCACGATATTAAAAAGTTGTTCATTCTTGGATAAGTGCCATACAATTTGGAGCTTATTTACTCTGTCCTAAACTTAGGAAGAGTTATTATCCTTTTATCCTTTATTTGTAATGAGCCAACATATTCTGCAGCGCCATACATGGGTTAAGTACAAGGCAAACACTGTTTTAGCATGGTGCAAATGAATAGAGGGCCCTGTTTTTGAGCTTAGAATCTAGAGTACAAAATGCTTTCCCTAAGCACCTTACAAGATTAAATACTTTGCAAACTGGTTTGAAGGTGATAAGATTCTTTAAACAGCTGTGTTTTTAGTGAGGGTTTAAAGGTCTTGATGAAGGAAGATAGTCTAGTTGAGTGAGGCAAGGAGGTCAAAAGAATAAAGTTCTGATGGTGGGAGTGAGAAGAGGTGATAAGAGAGTAGAAAAGAAGAAGGTGGCTAGGTGAACGGAAAGGGCAAGTGTCGGAGTATTTTGAGATAAGAGCAGATATATAAGGGGGTGCAATATTGTTGAGGGTTTTGTAATTTAGGGTCATGAATTTAAATGTTATTCTGGAGACTACAGGAAACTAGTGGAGTGACTGAAAGAGAGGTGCTGCAAACACTAAGCGTTGAGTGTGGTAGATGAGTTTAGTGTTCATTATGGATTGGAGTGGGGATAAGCAGGTGATGGGGAGGCCGGCAAGGAGCGAGTTTCTCTTGTTTTACCTAACAGTGCCACAGACGGAGACATATTGCATTTGTCAATTCTATCATAAATAAGGTCATTATGTCTGCTTCACTCGTTGTTCAATGTCTAGACATGTCATAAAGATGTACGAAGCAATTCTCAGTTTATTAAGAGCACTACTATCCCTCACACAGCAAAACAATGTCTATGGTTTCTAGTTGCTGTTACGGAGAGCGAGCTTAGTCTTCCTCCTAATGTTCCTCCTAATGTTTGAAGTGGATCTGAGGTATTAAGATAATTTTGCTATATCATTTTCAGTTGCATACACTGTTATTTTGCAATGACCTTGTATAATCTATAATCTGGTATAAAACATAAAATATAACCCAAAGTTTACAATGTTTACAAGATAAAGAGGTTTAGAACTATTATATTCAGTGCCCTTTTTTATTTCTATTAAAGTATTGTGATTATGGTATAAAACAGCAAACATAAATAGGATAATATTTTATAGAAATACGTGGTGCATTTTCCAGCATCTAATAAAGTCTGTCAAAACTAAAAGGATTGTCATTGCTTGTTCCCATGGCACTAATGGCGGGTGGGAGGAGGCCCAGCGTACAGCCTCATTCACTGAGCTTGAATTTCTATTTCATCTCTTTAAATTGGAAAATCTTTTCCACAACTTCATAATGTTTTTTGAAGCCTTATACAAAGAGGGCAGATGCAGTGAACTCACAGCTTTCACACCCATTTAGTGTTTCCATAAATCTCCCGGGCTGTGGGAGAGACGCTGTCTGCCTTCTTTCCACTCTTGAGTGGTTTTTAACTCCTTGATCCACCATGTTTGACCAGTTTACCTCAGTTGCTCCATGATATCTTATTCCTGATAACTAAAGCACAGGCATATGCTCATAAATTATTAGTATGATGGCCTACAAAGTGGTGGTGACTGCGTGTTTCTGTCTGTGAGGGCCTCGTGTGCACCTTTGATTTACAGAATTGGGCATTACCATTTTATTCACTTGGTTGCACTTGGTCAGCCAGTCTTGTCAAGTCATACTCACTTGTAATGAATCAAATCAGGGAGGCATTTTTCTCCTTCACTGAAAAGCAATTTTATAGCACTACAAGTGAGAAAAAGGCCATTCACTATTCTAAAAGAGAGGCCCACTCATTTAAAATTAATGGTTAAAGAGAGTTATTTTTCAGCTGTCTACTTTTTGGAGGGTCAATTTAAGGTGCCACTGTAATGGACATAGAATAGGAACTGATTAGCGCTAAAACTTTAAGAAATAATTGTAGTTGTTAAATCTTACATTTTAGCGATAGTTACATAGTTACATAGGGCCTCATTCAATTGTGATTTGGCCAATTGAATAGGGCTCTAAATAAGCACATAGCATATTTTTTTTTTTAAATAAGTTTTTAGTTAGTGAAAATCTTGCTTTTGGATAGATGCTTACTAACTAAAAACTTTTTAAAAAAATATGTATGTGCTTGTTTAGAGCCCTATTCAATTGGCCAAATTGCAATTGAATGAGGGCCATAGTATTTAAGGTTGAAAAAAGACCTTCAGTCCATCAAGTTCAACCTTTCAAGATCTCCTCCGATCTGCAATATGCGGATTAACTATTAATTAATTAGTTGTATATAAAAAAAAAAAAAAAAAAATCCCTTCTGATCCCAGACACCGGCGACCGGACTTCTCCCTGGATCAATACTAGTGATAGTGTTTCAGGGACTAGCAGATCTGCACCTCTCCAGTCGCAAATAGGTGTACAGGTGAGTAACAGTATCTGTCCAGGAAGATGTTGTTACATTTCTACAAGACTACTCTAGGTCTTACTGCATGGAAGGAATTAGATAAATATTCCCATTGGGACAACTTCTCCGACTATTTGGACACATGATAATGGGTAGAGCGAGAGATGAATATCTGCTGAGGTCTGAATCAATATACATAAAATTTAATTTTTAACAGCTACATCAAACTTTTTCTTCTTATAGTTAACCATTAATTAAATAAACAAATCAAACCCTACTGCATGAGCACTATAGTGGCCCTTTAAACATGTTTTTGCCATTGTGGTTGTTTACTTACTATTTGGAATGTGTTCAATTCTCCATGGTCCTATGGACCACAGCATGCCAGGCACATCTTGTGTCTGGTTCTGCTAATCCAGAAAGTTTTCCTGCCAAAAATATTGGAGTGGGTTGCCAGTTCCTTCTCTAGTGGACCACAATTTGTCTGACCTCTCTGCTATGACCTGCACATCTGGGTGACCCTACCGAGTCTAGCTCACAGCTTCATTGAAGTACACAAGCCACTTCACCATGACAAGTTAGTGATCAAGAAGGGGACTATTTGGAATATAGACTTACTAATATTAAACATTTTCACAGATGCGCTAAAACTTTAACCATCATTGTGTTACTGGGTTAAATAAACAAATTATTATTCCCTGTCCTTTCAAGTCAATGGAGATGGTTATCAGTTTGAGATATAACACTGATGAAAAAATGATGAAGCAACTTTATCACTTGATAGATGGTAAATAATGAGACATTTTAATGAGACCAGGTCAGTTTGCTAATAGAGAGTGTTGTATATATTGCAACATTTTCTTGCATAAAAGTTAAAAAATGAGTGATCTGAAGTTTAGAAAATGTAAGCCACTTGCTTAACCCCCACCACCTGAGTTTCCATAATTACATAGGTTTTTCATTATTACACACACGGTGCATACAAAACATATTAATACAACATATATATATTTAATGGACCTGAGCTTACACTCACTTGAAGTATTTAAAAGGACTCTGTCACAACAAGTTGTTTTTTCTAGGTTATTCTTGAAGTGCTATATGGTCTATTATCTTTTTTTACAAACAGAATCAATCCTGGGAAACTCCATGTAGTTGTTGCTATATTTATATGCAAAGTAGCAGCTCACACATACTAATTACCTTGTTTGATGTGCTAATAAGGGTTACAGTCTGCTTATCAGTATCTGTAGTGGCCAGAATAAAGACATCCAGTGATATCTAGTAGTTAGACCCCTCTCCCACCCTTACCAAGTACTCTGTACTGCATATTAGCATACTGAGCCACACATTAACATACAGGAGTAGAAAAAAACATTTTTAAATATTTCAGAAATAATTTATGGTAGAGAAAAACTGCTAGTTCAATGTATAGTTAGTTTGTAATGCTCTTTAAAATGAAATCAACTTCTTTTTGAGGAGTCCCTTTAAACAGTACCTCTCAGGATAGAGTAAGTGGGTACTACTGCAAACTGCTTTTGCAAATACATGATAAGAAAACTTGAATTAATTGTCTATTAAAGCAACAATGAAATCATACATTTTTTAGCATGGATGTACAGTGTAGTTTTTTTTTTATCTGAGTGAAGTAACATCAGCACATCTGATTAGGCTACATGAGATATAGGGCCCTATTCTATTGCCCAATTCTTAAATTCATACACACTTATAATCACTCTTATTATTACCACATATTCTATTAGCTACACGCAATCAGATTCAGAGTTACCTGCCGACAATCACTATGGGCCGGCCAAAGATGCACTGGCACCGGCCTTAGAACTCCACTGGTTTTAGCCCAGCACGAATATTATGAGTGCTAAATAATTAAAGTTACACAAAATCGATATTCTATTAGACCCGTAACGCTAGCTCGCAAATAAAGTCTGACCCACAACTAGAAAAAGTATCAAGTTTCTGTCAAAAATATTATGAGTACTAAATAGGACTTGCAAGTGCTTTTTCAAAGATTTATTAAAGCAGTATCAGCAATTAAACACACACTACTGTACTTTAAAAGCATGGGAAGACATGGAAATACATTAGAATTAATAGCACAACAGACTCAGTTTGATATGGTATTAACCCCTTGCGTAATATCGATTCCGGGACTCACGGGGTTAATACAAATCATGAAACTTACATGGTCTAAAACAGATGATCTTTTTAGATTGCTAGATTGCGAGCCTGATATGCAAATATTTCTTATTGGCACTAATTAATTTGAAGCCTCCGATTGCAGGTTACATTTAAATTCCATGTTTTACTGACGTCATGATGGTGGTCTCATTTACTATTGGCTGTGTCTAAGAAGTAAATTACAAGCTTGCTTAAATATGGTCACACATCATATGAGCTGAAATCCTACTTGAAAAGCAAGGTTCACGAGTTTAGGCTAAAGGAGGTAAATTGTGAGTGAGTCAATAGAATACATCTAAACATTTAGAGAAAAAAACACCTGCAGCAAAAAGAGGAATTTGCAAGCTTTTAATAGAATAGGGCTTATACAGCCTCATTAAATTCGGGCTACGTGTTAAAACATAGCCCTTAACGTTGAAAGTAGGGCTTACGTCTATTAAATTAGCCCAATAAACGTCCCTGCAGACAATTTGTGGAGTAAGCTGCAGGACGGACGAAAAATGCTTACTGGACGTGAACGTGGAACTTCACAGCCCGCAAATCCTTTAATCCATCAAGCCTGTAAACGCTACAATTCCAATCATGCTATTAAATTGCAACAAAGTCACCCGCGAGCTAGCTCGTAACACACAAATGGAGCCCAAAGCCCAACGTGTGCTAAGGAGAGGACTCGCAAGGAAAAGTAAAGACCAATGCGTATCGCCGTAAATGCAAAAAAAAAACCACTCAACTGTACTTTTATTAAAATGGAAAGTGATGTTAGGTCTTAGAATTATTAGCACAGCATTCTCAAGCTCGCAAATCGAGCCAATAAAATACTTTATTTCATGTTTAATTTCTGTGTTATATCGATCCCGGCAATCAATGTGTTAATACATATAATGGTACTCGCATGTAATAGAATATCATATTTATAGCTTTATTAATATTGCATTATTGTGTAATGTGGGTCCGATCGCAACTAATTGATCGTCCCCACAGCCGCAAATCCAACATTCTACGAACGAGCTATGATTTGCGTCTCATGCTCATAGCTCGCAGCCATTCTAATTTAATAGCAACGTAACTCGGCCAAATTTCAAGCTTACAGCCGTTGCAAGCTTCACTTTGGACTTACGGCCCTCAAATTTAATAGGGCTGATAATATTTTAGTGCGGACTATGAGTAAGCAAGATCTGTCCTGAAGAGGTGCACACAGGCTTGATTTCAGAATTGCTCTGCTGTTTAATCATTGCATTTGCCAATCTGATTGACTCGCCACAAACACCGACTCTCCAGACTGATCTTGCCTGGTTAGAGGGAGCTCCATAACTCTGCCAGTGCAGTGTCCCTGCTGTGCCTTTATTAGTTTGAAGGAGGTCCTTATTTTGCTGCAAAGTTGCATTTCATGAGGATTAATTACCCTAACATTTGCAGCACTTTCCATACAACATTTATATTATACTTATAGGCATGCAAATTTTTTTTGCGAGGGTAGAGGGTATTTTATAATGTGTCATTGTGTTTTATTTTTGAAATATAGATCTCAGAGCACAAAAACCTATTCAGCCAATGAGATTTACAGACTAAAGTAAATAACAACTTTTATAATGTATGCTATTTTAAATCATGGGCTTTATTAATGTCGTTCCACATCAGGGGTGGGCAAGTCCGGTCCCACGCAGGCCTGTATTTGAGGATATCCTTTCTGTGCACAGGGGAGGCAATCAGGATGTCTCAAATCCTGGTCTGTGTGGGGCTCTCCAGGACTGAACTTGCTCACCCCTGCTCTACATAAGCACAGAAAATCAAATGATTTTTTGATTTTTTTTAAATTCACTTATATTTCACTTTTTATTATATAATCCAGTTATTCCACCAGCAGCCCTTTCTGCTTCTCTGCAAATGCTTATGCACTATGTTTGCGGTAACAAAAATATCAGTAATATACTAAAAAATACTAATTCCACAAGAAAAACAAATACATGTATTACTGGACCAAAGAAAATATACAAGGGAACTTATAATGTATGGTCTCTTCAGGACCTGAGACTTTTTAGCAACTACTCCCCATAAGCTAAATAAAACAGCAAGTGCAGCTAAACTAAAGGCAACTCCCAAGGCAAGTAAATACTTTATTAGCTTTAAAAGCGAACCCTTTTTAAAGAATTATAAAAGTGAAACAAGCATCAAATGAAACAGTTCATCCACTTGATTTTGACTGCTCTACATGATGGTGCAGATTGGTATTTGTGAATTTAGACTCCATTGAATACCTGCTATTTTAAATCCACAATAAGTATTGTGTGTAAGTTTCTCCAATTTCTTTTGGAAGTGGTCCTCAGACCATCCATTCATTTCTGTTATATTTCTATTACAATATCTATTCTCAGCTAAGCACATGCTCTGCAATAGAGAAAGTAATCAATGTTCCTTAGACAGTAGATAGTCAACCTGTTTGCAGTCACATCCATAACTGCAGCTGTATGTTCCTGACCTTTGCATGGATCATATAACCCAAAATGATATGCTGCAGCATTCCAGCTCTTACCCAGGGAAAAGGTGACTCATTCAGCAGATGTTTATGCTCATTTACAAACTGTGTTCACCTTCATAAATAAGCACTAAATTAGGCAATGTGCGCTACACTAAATCCCACACCAGCAGAAGTTTCAGAACACTTACAAGCTTTAACCTTCTGTATATTTTTTTTGCACCACTGTTGAGAAGCAATATATATATATATATATATATATATATATATATATATATATATATATAGTGACAAGTTACCAGTCTCCTGTGGGTTTGTGCCTGTGTTTTCGATACTTTGAAAGAGAAACACATTTACATTTACTAAAATTTTAGCCAGTGAAACAAAAATAACAAAATCAAAGAAAATCATAAGACTAGCATATACTTAAGACCTACCTTAATTGATAAATAATTTCCTCACTAACCAGCTCTCATCCAGCTAAACCTGGGTGGAGTAAAACAAACAGTTCAATTGTTTGAAATATGACTGGTCTGTATGTTTCTTAAGAGTTCCAGGTATCCACGCTGCTCCAAGAGATCATAAGCTGTAGGCTGCGGTCTCACTGTATGTGTATTTCTCCAGCTCAGACAAACTGCAAACAATCAGTCCATAAGCAGCCCTACAAATACTCCAGGAGCAATCTTAAATCAGGTCTTCCCAGGTGCAGGTAATCAACTGACCAGGAAAGTTAACCAGTGCAGTTTTCCTGAGGGAACAGAGCTTTACAGAGTCTGTACCTTGAATGAATCTATCACACTTCCACCTTCCTAGCTCAACATTATGGGTTTGGGCGACCAATGACCACACCAAAATCATCAGTTTGTAGGATGAACTCTTTTTTTCAAAATCTGGGCCTATTAAAATTGGATCCCATCAAAGTGCATGCTTTAGATCTTTAAAAGCTTCCTAAGTCTCTTTGCTACATTTTAACATCTCAGAAGCTCTAGCTTTAGTCAGATCCGTCCATGAGGTATCTTGTGTGAATGAATCTTCAATAGTACCCTACAGTGGTCAAAAGGTCCTCACTTGGGTTTTCGTCAAAAGGTTGTGGCCAATTTGGGATTGCCCCCACTTTATTCAGCTGTGGTTTTACCAATCCTTTCCCCACAATATAACTGAGATACGTGGCTTCGTTCATTCCTAAAGCACATTTTACAGGATTTACTGTGAGCCCTCTATGTCCCAATACTGCTTCCATAATTGAAAGATGTATCGCCCAATCAGTGGCGTGGATAACTATATCTTCTAAGTAAGCTGCTGCATACTCATAATGAGAATGTAATAGTTTGTCCATTAGCCTCTGGAAAATTTCCGGAGCTCCATGTAGTCCAAATGGCAAGAATTTATAATGAAACAGACCATCTGTGGTGGGAAATACAGTATATTCTTTTTCAGATTGTTTCAAGCATATCTGCCAAAATATCCCTTTATTGAATCCAGTGTTATGAAGAATCGTGCCTTTCCAAGCTGATCTATCAGTTCATCCACTCTTGGGATGGGATAAGCATCAAAAGTCATTGAAAAATCTAACAGTTCAATCAGGGTTTGGAACCATAGCAATAGGACTGCAGTATTTACTTTAGGTAAGTCCCAGTTTTTCCATTCTTGTGCTATCACCTTTCTTAGCATCACACATGTATATAAATGGTGCTCACCTTTATATAATCTTACACATGCTCTCACAGCAAGATCTGTAGCTTGTTGCTGCTTGGAAATGTGTGAAAATATTTTGCCTATTTATTCAATTTAGTTATTCAGCCATATATAAAAATACCACAGATGTCTTTAATATGTATGGTTTGGAGGCCAGAAGGGAGAGAGGTGATAAGTTAGAAGTTCAAATATAGCATTGTCAATAAATTCAGGAGTAAGCATCCTCCAGAAAAAGAGAAAGCAAGAACAGTTGGTAATTAGAAGCTATGATGGAAGATGCAGTGGTACTATGTACAAGTACTGCTTTACCCATAGTGTAGTTGATAAATGAAACTTCTAGTGGAAGTGGTAAGGACATATACATTAAAAGAGTTCCTTAGACTATCACGAAGAAAGGAAAGACTATTACCTTTTATCTGCGGTTGAACCTACTGTATATTCCATGATTTCCAATTAAGTAAAAGTTTACACCATATCCTTACAAACAGCTAGTGTAAATAATAGTCAAAAGATTTATGAAATGTAAAAAAAAAGAATATTCTTGAACATGATACCCGAGTCAGTCAATTAATCATTAGACCCTTAAACTGATTAAGTAACAAAAAAAATACCGGCATGGAGAGTGTAGTGACCTAAGAAATGACATAAACTTCATGAAAAAGGAAATAATACAAACAATGAATAAAACAAAATATGCTTGTACCAACTGTATGCTATCTGTAACTACCACCATGAGGTAATTACATTGATATCTTAATTAATAAATACATTATAAATGAAATTATATTCAGCACTGTAACGTTTGTATGGACAATGTAACTGAACAATGTATGTGTGGTGTATGTTTCTCCTGATCAAGGTAGAATTGCCTGGTATTTTAGGGCTTGATCACTATATTGAGTGAAATCAGACTGATATACTACATGATATTTCACCCTGTAAAGGGCACAAGTGGCTAAAAGAGGCTGTTGCTTCACACACATTTATCTCTATTTTTTCATTAAAGGTCAGTTATAGTACATATATGAAGCTATATGTGTAAATGTTTATATATTCTGTATACATACGGTACATATTTCATGGTATATACATAATTTGCCTACGGAACCTTTCTGAGACTGCATGGAAAACAGTGGACTCAATGCATCATGGGTTAATAAAGTCATAAAGGCATTGAGGTCAAAAATAACAAAATATTATAATCATGTTTTGTAGGTGGATCTGAAAAGATGACTCAACTGTAGGAAAATGCAAATAACATTCAGCTGATAAAGTACTTATTACCCATAGTTTTAAATTATACCATATTTGGAACTTCTATTGTATCACTTCCAAACAAACTATTACATTATTTGCACAGGATAGGGCACTTTTGATGTATGTAGGGACCTGACGAGATAAAATAGTGTGTTGGTAGGTAGATCTATCTATTGATATATGTATATATATATATATATATATATATATATATATATATATATATATATATATATAAATATATATATACAGTGGATATAAAAAGTCTACACACCCCTGTTAAAATGTCAGGTTTCTGTGCTGTAAAAAAATTAGACAAATAAATAATTTCAGAACTTTTTCCACCTTTAATGTGACCTATAAACCGCACAACTCAATTGAAAAAGAAACTGAAATCTTTTAGGTAGAGGGAAGAAAAAATATAAAAATAAAATAATATGATTGCATAAGTATGCACACCCTTAAACTAATACTTTGTTGAAGCACCTTTTAAGTTTTATTACAGCACTCAATCTTTTTGGGTATGAGTCTATCAGCATGGCACATTTTGACTTGGCAAGATTTGCCCACTCTTCTTTGCAAAAACACTCAAAATCTGTCAGATTGCGAGGGCATCTCCTGTGCACAGCCCTCTTCAGATCACCCCATAGATTTTCAATTGGATTCAGGTCTGGGCTCTGGCTGGGCCATTCCAAAACTTTAATCTTCTTCTGGTGAAGCCATTCCTTTGTTGCCAATATTGACTAGTATTTGGAACTGTTCATAATTCCCTCTATCTTAACTAAGGCCCCAGTTCCAGCTGAAGAAAAACAGCTCCAAAGCATGATGCTGCCACCACCATGCTTCACTGTGGGTATGGTGTTTTTTGGTGATGTGCAGTGTTGTTTTTGCGCTAAACATATCTTTTGGAATTATGGCCAAAAAGTTCAACCTTGGTTTCATCAGACCAAAACACCTTTGCCCACATGCTTTTGGGAGACTTCAGATGTGTTTTTGCAAAATGTAGCCTGGCTTGGATGTTTTTCTTCATAAGAAAAGGCTTTCATCTTACCACTCTACCCCATAGCCCAGACATATAAAGAATACGGGAGATTCTTGTCACATGTACCACACAGCCAGTACTTGCCAGATATTCCTGCAGCTCCTTTAATGTTGCTGTAGGCCTCTTGGTAGCCTCCCAGACCAGTTTTCTTCTCGTCTTTTCATCAATTTTGGAGGGAGCTCCAGTTCTTGGTAATGTCACTGTTGTGCCATATTTTCTCCACTTGATGATGACTGTCTTCACTGTGTTCCATGGTATATCTAATGCCTTGGAAATTCTTTTGTACCCTTCTCCTGACTGATACCTTTTAACAATGAGATCCCTCTGATGCTCTGGAAGCTCTCTGTGGACCATGGCTTTTGCTGTGGGATGCGACTGAGAACTTTTCAGGAAAGACCAACTAGAGCAGCTGAACTTTATTTGGGTTTATTTAGAGGCACTTTAAATTATGGCAGGTGTATGCTGACTCCTATTTAACACGATTTGGATTGTGATTGCTTAATTCTGAACACAGCTACATCCCAAGTTATAAGATAGTGTGCAGACTTATGCAACCACATTATTTTTATTTTATTTTTTTCTGCCCTGCTCCTAAAAGATTTCAGTTTGTTTTTCAATTGAGTTGTACAGTTTATAGGTCACATTAAAGGTGAAAAAAGTTCTGAAATGATTTATCTTTGTCTCATTTTTTTACAGCACAGAAACCTGACATTTTAACAGGGGTGTGTAGACTTTTTATATCCACTGTATATAATATATATTTATTTATACAGCCTAGAGGAGTATATATGAGGAGAATGTTCCTTTGGGAAACAAAGATCTAAGAGTGGTTTTATGTCCACAACAAATATTCAGTTGGATTTTCAAAAGGTGTTTTTTCTTATAACCATCTGTATCCGTTAGCTCTAATATCGTTTCTCTTTGAATTACTTTTTGTTTTTATTTAAAATCAAAAAGAACACATCAGAGATGGTTGGCTATTGTGACATTCCTTGCCAGCAAACTTCAGAAAGTAGCAGAGAAAAAAAAAACAGTGGATCCAACATCAATGGTCTGGTCTTTACAAAGTCTTGGTCACTGAGTTTACCTACAAAGAATCCTGCACATTTGTGGGATTATCTGTGTATTGCACAAGCTGCCCACATATTGAGATTGAAGTGGTTAAAGATTTATGCTAATTTATTCATTGCATTTATTCATGTTATAACATCAGAGAAAGAGTTTCCTTGAAGAAAGTATCAGGAGAAGAAGACAAACTAATCAAATATGTTTGTACAGAAAATAAAGGCAGAATTGTAAGTATACTGGATATGTTCACTAGGGTGAGGTCCCTATATAACATCGTAGATAACTAATCTATAAAAAAAGATAGAACGACGGAGGAACCTGAGATGTCTTGCCTTACCTTTAGAAACCAATTTATACTTTTAGGGCCTCATTGCAAGTAAATTCCCGATTTGCTACTTTTGAGATGCATGTTCGAGTAGCTCTACTTTTAATTACCTATTCAATTGGCCAGGCGAGCTAGTTAGTCCACCTTCCCGGTAATCACAAACGATGCTATCGGCAGTAAGCATTTGCGGGCTTGAACATGAAGCCCGTAACTCGTGGTTCAAGCCCGCAAACTCAGAGCACTGTAAATGCATTTATAAAATCAATACAGCACTGTAAAGCACTGTAAATGATGGGGAACACAATGGGCGACAGTAGAATTAAAACCACAACATTCTCAAGCTCGCACATCGCCAAAATACAATACTTTATTTCATGTTTAATTTCCGTCCAAAGTCCTACAGGCTTGAATGACCTCCAAGCCCGTAACTCGTTATTCAAGCATGTAGGACTTTTATAAAATATGGAGGTTGGATTCCAAAGTCATACGGGCTTGGAGGTCACTAATCACCTTGAGCAAGAGTGGCTCTACTGTGTCTGTAGGCCTGGTACTGGGCATCTCACCTATTGTCTTGGGTTGGCCATTCTCTTACTTTCTCCCTGGACAAATGTTTAACCACAAATTGCAGGAGATATCCCACAGCTTGCATATCTTGATTAAACCTTGCATATCCAAATGTATTTTACATAGTGTTGTGTATTTAGTATTGTGACCTTATCAAAAGAAAAAAAAACATTAGGCACTGTGGCGGTAGCAGTTTTATATCAACATTTTAATTGTTTATTCGAGACTAGAAGGTCTTAATACTGAGCTCAAAATCCTCACACCCACAACCACAGCTTTCACTTCTCAAATATCTCTCACTGTTGACGATGCCACCATCGCTCCCACCTCCTTTCTCTCTCTTTTATTCCTCACATACAATAAATCACAAAATCGTGTCATTTTCACCTTAAAAAACATCTCCAAAATACATCACTATTTTACACTAGACACAACTAAAATTCGAATCCATTTTCTCATCATATCTTACTTTAACTACTGAAATCTTTCATTGCTGGCCTTCCCATTACCCGCCTGTCTCTACTCCAATCCATAATGAACGCCTCCGCTAGATTCACCTACCATACTCAACGCTCAATGTCTACAGATCCTCTCTGTCAGTCACTCTACTTGCTTCCCATAGTCTCCAGAATAAAATTTTAAATCATGACCCTAATGTATAAAGCCCTCAACAACAGTACTCTTGTCTCAAAATACTGCTACAACCGCCCACTTTGCTCTGCTAATGACCTTCTTCTGGCCTTCTCTCTTATCGCCTCCTCTCACTCCTGCTTTCAGGACTTTTCTTCTGCTGCTCCTATTCTTTGGAACTCATGGCCTAACTCAACTAGAATATCTTCCTGCCTCAAAACCTTCAGAAACAACAAATCAATCACCCTCTTGTACCACACCCATACCCTTTAGATTGTAAGTTTGTGTGTTTTCACCTTGCTTTTCCCTTGTACTTCCCCCCTATATAGAGAGCATACGGAATATGTTGGCGTGTTACAAATAAAGAATAATAATAATAATAATAATAATAATACTGGCAGGTAAGCACTTAGAGGTCTGGATCACTTGTCATACTGGCCAAAGCCAACTATTGCTCCTTACTTAATTATCATCATGCAGGAAAGTTTAAATTATTTAAACTGAAGGGTCAAAGTTATGTGCAGTCACTTTCAGAGCTCAGTGGGTGCATCATATTATTATTATTATTATTATTATTATTATTATTATTCGTAGAGCAACTGTATTCCGTGCTAGTGGAACAAGAAACCGATGGATAAAATTTGTACATACAATCGAAGATAGTGTAAATAAGACAAGATAGTACATATACATTAGTACAGCGGTAGATGATGGACTGCTCTTGTGACAGCTTACAGTTTAATAGGTCCTTGAAGTGTAAAAGGTTTTCTATCAGTGTGTTCAGTATTATATGTTTAAATACACTTCTTCAAGCAACGTTCATGTGTACTTGATCTATAAGGTACCTTCTTGGCACACTCCACTGATTCACTGTTTATGATACACATTAAAATTATGTATTAAATTGTATTTAAATTATAGCACATGTATTAAAATTGGCATCAGAACATAAAAGCAATACTACTTTAGAATATAAAATATGTAGGTTATTCACTGCAATTTGTTGAACATCCTTCTATGAAAGGAGGATAAGAAACAATTATCCACAAAATACATCAGTATACAGCACAAATAATAACTAGCTGACAAAACACAAGCTGGTGGGTCAAGGAGTTTAAACATTTTCGCTTTCATACACTCAAAAAGTAGAATGTGTTCCTTGAAGAGAAAGTCTTGTAAGTGCATCTGCTTAAACACAGCCAACAATTCAGGAGATAAATCCTTAACTCTAATCGAAACAGCGTCTGAAAGGTCAGGGCACTATATACGTCGTTAGGATACAGCAGAATAAGCTTCTGTCCTGGTTATACACAAATACAAATTGAATGTTTAATTTTTTATACAAATACTCTCCATGAATTCCTTAAGTATAATTTATTGTTGACACCGCTTGCCTTACATGACTTGAAATAATGTTAATAGATAGCTCATAAGGTTTTTAGAAAATGTGCTAAACTTTTTAATGTATTGATTCTATATCAGTAGATTAAGAGACAATAACTACAAAGATACAAACTGAGCCTACATCTGGTAATTGAACCTGCCCATAGGACACCATATACCTTTGGGGGGGGGGGGGGGGGGAAGTTGAGAAGACCGACATTGACTAATTAAAAATATGTTTTGGTCAACTCATTACCTTTGTTCAGATTATGACAAGAATAGGAAAAATCACAGAAGACCATTAACACTATAAGTGAATGCCATGATTATATTGTTTAGTGACTATAATATTACCAATAATTATGGATATGGCCAAGGAGGAATGACATTGTTGCATTGTGATTATGTATTATTAGGTGTGGTAATATGTTGTCTGTACATTGTTATCATGTATACTAGTTATAATATGTTATAGAAGGAAAATGTATATAGAACAGGTGAATATATGTGGAAATGGTGAAAATGCTCTGCACAGAAGTTTAACTGCAGGACATTGCATCTGCAGACATACACGCCCTGATTCAAGGCAGATGACTGCTCCTTAGGAGTCCTGAGAAAACACTTGAGATTAACATCAAGGTATCTTGCCCTAGCTAACTATATACATCTGTCAGCTAGACATCTGGTGAGTATTATCTCAAGTGCTCTATAGCAACCAAGGTCGCAAGGCAGATGTGCTGACATCACACACATACACAAAAGGTACACAAGGGTGTGGTATGGGAGATGTATAAATATGCTGATTTTATGAGTAAATAGATATCCAGCTCTAGTTTCACATATCCACATGTGAGGCTGTTTTTGTGTTTGTATCCTGAATTAGGGAGTGGTCTTGCCATGGGCCACTGGTAACCTGTATCCAGTATTCTCTGCCTGTACCTTTGGGCATTGTCCTCTTCAATACATGCAATACATGGTTACACTTTTTTATGAGTTATACTTACAATGTTTTGTAATTAAAGCAAACTGGTGGATATTTTATTATATTTATATATTTTCTAATTTCTCATACTACTCAGTTTACTATAAAGATGTATTAAAGCTATTCTAAAATATTCCCAAACTATACCAAGAGTTAGCTGACTTCAAAGCACGAGGAACTAGGCCATAAAAGGGAAAACATAGGGAAGACATGAATGGGACAAATTGAGAATATAATAGAGAAGGGATGACAAAGAAAGTAATGAGATTATATATATATATATATATATAAAAGAGAGAGAGAGAGAGAGAGAGAGAGGGCGGGAGGAAGAGGTTTTGAAATGTGTAGATTAAACAGGGTCTGCAACCTTTATGTTAAAGAACCAATCTGTGTCAAACTTTGGAGAAACAAAACGCCATCATAGGGCTGGTGCATAGTGAGTAATATTTTCACAAATATAAATATCTAAGAAATCATTGCCTTAAGCCTTCTTTTATTGCTGCTTAAAGTTCATATTTTACAGGAGGTCTGTGAATTGAGTTGCAGAAAATAATGCAGAAGAAATTAAGCAAACTGACACTGCTTTGAATTCCCATCTGAAATTTAATTTTGAGGATGATAAAAAATATTGTTGACTTCTGGATTAATGGAAAGTAATGGAAAAAAGGAAAGAGGAAAAAAAAGAATAAACAAAAAACATAAAAAAAAGAATGGGGTCAAATAAATTGCCTTTGTCATAACCAGTGATGGGTATGTACATACTTAAGGTGTTTAAATTACTCAAGTACAAATTGACGTGGGATATTTTGTAATGTACTATGGCAATTCTGAATGGATGGTTAGTGCACTTGTTGACTAAATTATATTATTAATTATATTATTAACTAAGTTCAATGAAGTAGTTAAACACGGTTTCCCCTGAATATTATATATATATATATATATATATATATATATATATGTATATATATATACACACTTTTCTCAGTATGATGCTTCGATTTTCTGTTGGTCTTTCCTTCTGCATCTTTTTCTGTGCATGTAAACATTTCCATCTGCACAGGGATCACTAAAGCATAAGCTGCCACCGGTTAAGCACTGAGGCATGAAGGGCACACATGAGAAGCAAATTGTAAGGACTCACATGGGGCCACTGTATATTTCATATGGGCATTGAAGTGATAGATACGCCCTTATGGAATAAGTGGATAAGATCCAACTGGTAAGCAGAGGGGAGAATGGAGTAGGGTAAAACAAAAATTACATATACTATATGCAAATTGATACAGCACAAACAAATCTGAAGTATGTAAATATAACATGTATGCTGTATATCTTAGAGCTCAAATAAGCCTCCAGTTGGTGTAAATTGCAAGTCTAAATAAGAATCTTTGGAATTTATTATCAGCAAAAGGTAAACGTGATACCAGCAATTTTACTTTTTAATGAGATGTAATGAGACCCACAGAGCCTACTTCCTTGGTAAGTGTTTTATTAGTCACTCAATAATATTAACAGCTGTATGAGCCATGGGCATAAAACATTTGTTGAGAAAATCTGAATTTTTGATGACTGTTTAGGAATAAAATAATCCATTCTGTGTTTGTTATGTCACTTTCTCAGAGCTGGATAATGGGGTGGGGGGTTGGAAATCATTGGAGAAAGAGGAGGGGGAAGGTGAGGAAATAGAGCCTTTGTTAAAAATAACTGCATAAGACTAAAATTGGCATCAAATCCCTTCCCCCCCACTGGCAAAGAAGCAGAATCCTTGATTCAGCAAATGCAACAATATCACTCTAAACCCTTCTAACACATACACCTTTCTCCTATGTATCATGGAGTCAAGGGCCCAGCAGAGGTATCAAAAATGATTTTTTCTAATTTGCTTTTTTCTGCTTAATTATGTTCTTAACTCGTTTTCAAACAAATACCGTATATACTCCAGTATAAGCCAAGATTTTCAGACCTTTTTTTAAGGCTGAAAAAGCCACCCTTGGCTTATACATGAGTCACCCCTGTGTATCTCCCCCCCCCCTTTCCCTCGTGTCTCTTTCCCTCCACCTCCCTTATCATCCTCCTCATCCTCCCTCCTCAGGGGAGGGAGGGGGGAAGAGACACGGGAGGGAGAGGAGGGGAAGAGACACAGGGGAGGGAGAGGAGGGGAAGAGATACAGGGGAGAGCGAGGGGGCCACAAGAAAGGGGCACAGAGGTCACACAAGAGGGACACAGGGGGGCAGCACATTTCCCACCCTCGGCTTATACTCGAGTCACTACGTTTTCCCAGTATTTTGTGGTAAAATAGGTGCCTCGGCTTATACTCGGGTTGGCTTATACTCAAGTATATACAGTATATATTGCCTCATTGCATAATGATGCTTTAATAAGACCTATGTACGAGCCCTCACTTGCATCAGAGCCATACTGCAACTATTGCTATGCATGGGACCTGTCCCAAACTGGCTGATATGAGACTAAACAAGAAATAAGTAATTTTTACAGTTAAATCCATGGCAGTAGAATACTTGTTCGCCATTACAAATGAATTGCAAACTTGCATATTTAAACTTGCAGCTTATGGTGCTGCAAAAAATGTAACATCTTTGGTGTCCATTTAAAATATTATCAGATTCAGACCAAAGCTGGCCATTGCAGCTTAAACCCATTCCCCATGATCCAAGACTTGACCTTATTCGCTACTTAGGATTTGCTGCCTTGCTTTTCTTCCCACCATAATCACAGTAAGTACATGCAGCTCATGGAATAAAAAGTGGGGGCAACAACTAGACCAGTCAGGAGGAGCACATTGGGACTTTCCACCAATACCCAGAAGACCACCATCCAGCAGTCACTTTTTCTGAGTTTGGCTCCTCTTGATTGCTTTTTAGTAATGCTGAGTATAATCTATTTCTTCACACTCAGATGTGGTAGGCTAAGAGCTGATCCAGCACTAATACTTGCTGACAAGAAGGGAACGCAGGGTTAAACACTACCTCACAGGTCTTACTGTGCAATGAGCCAGGATAGTGTGTGAATTATCAGCTAACTCTGCAGGCCCCGCTCCTTACGCACTATCTCAGACCCTGCTAACTCGTTCAGGCCAAGAGAGCTTTGCGTAATGATACAGCAATTAATATAAATGCTCATATGTAAGTATTTCCTGAAGTGGGCTAAGTAGATCAATTAATTAATGTTTACAAAATGCTGGTTAGTTTTCATCAGCTGAACCATTTAAATTGGTAATCAAGTATATGGCTCATAATATTAGAAGACAACATTAGCAGTTGTAATACACTGAAATTCCCCAACACTTCAGGCTATATTTATCAAACGAGCTGAAAAGTGAGTGCAAGCAGGAATAATGGGGGATATGCGGAGATACGGGAAGATAAGCAGACTTAAAAATAAAATCACTTCACTTTCTATATTTCCTGTGGAGACTATTTATCAAGCGGGGATAAACGTTACCTCCTACATAGGATATATAAGTCACAAGTGAGAGTGGAGTTCATACTCGGAAAAGCCTGTGACAAGGACAAGCTCAGCTTATTTGTACCACTTAGGGACTCATTCAATTGTGATTCGGCCAATTGAATAGGGCTCTATATAAGCACACAGCATATTTTTTTACAGAAGTTTTTAGTTAGTGAACTTCTATCCAAAAGCAAGGTCTTCACTAACTAAAAACTTCTGTAAAAAAATGTGCTGTGTGCTTATATAGAGCCCTATTCAATTGGCCGAATCACAACTGAAATACTATTTTTGGATTTATCCCTCTGTGCCTGCCCATGTGTTCAGCAGCACTGACAGCTGCAGTTCCACAAACAATACACCGGATGGCGCCATCATATTTGAGGGAAGGCCAAAAATCAATTCCACCCTCCGACGTGGTTAAACCATAGCACTTAGCCGATGAGAGCCTCGCGAAGCGAGGCGAGCCGTTACGCGGGACATAGAAAAAAATACGAGACGCAGGACTTAGAAAAAAAAAAGATAGGAGACACAAACATTTACAAGATTAGCGGCCGTACAAAAAAGACAAAAAACACACTAAATACACCCAAAATAATTCCCAAAACATCACAGACAGCATGGGGCAACAGCCAGGACGTCTGTGAGTGAGGTGGAATGAGAATTTAACTCGATTGATAAAATTTTTGCCACCCGAAAATCGACTAAGCGAGGAAGAAAATGGCTGCCGAAAAAAATGACCACGGACCATGCAAAACACTGCAAACCACGTAGCACTTTACACATCACACTACGACCTACAAGATACACTATTACAAAAGCCGGAAAATGCTCACGAGACGCGTACCGCATTAATAAGATTACGACTATACAATGCCGCTTTACACAATAAACCAACGGCTTTACCTCGCGCACGCAGCCTATTTAGAATGCACAGTTCAAACATTCATTACACTTTATAAGCAGGGCACTAACACTCACAATGTATATTCTATGCAGACGCAAAATACAAATAGATTGTTAGCTTTTCAGCCTATTGTTCGCTGCATATCAATTTAAAATAATTAAAGTATATTCATTTATTGTATAAATAATTAATTCTTCCTTAATTAATTAATTGAATAAATCATTAATCATTACTTAACTGCACATACATAGAAATATATATCTCTCTCAGAGGGCCAAAAGTACACGACAGGAGAGGCTCGCAATGAGCGCCAAAGGCGCTTATTGCGTGGCATACGTTAAGCGCTGAAGGTGCTCAGCGGAAGCCTCTCAATGAGCGCCGAAGGCACTCAGCACAAGCCTTGCAATAAGCGCCGAAGGTCCTCACAGTACAAAACGGTTTCCATTATGTCTCAAACTGCATTCCCATGGCTTTAAATTTTATTCCCCCGTCATTTTTGACGGCAAGTCGCTAGCTACATATATTTGTTAATATGTTAAAGGCTGTATTTTTGTTTTACTTTCTAAAACAATTGCTCATCTTCAAGTCTAGTTTTTCTGTGGTTCCTTATAAGAAACAAACAACATTAAGTCGCTGTTGTATATAAGGACACCGGAAAAATTACATTCTTTTAGTTCTCGTTGCTGCCACTTTAACAGTAGGATGAAGCTGAGGAGAATGAGTTACAGCATAGATGGAAGGAAGACAAATAGGTTAATAGGATCAATGGTTGCCAAATGTGAGCAAGCTACAAATCCTCACCTTGCTCTCTGAAAGGGGCAAGCGGGAGAAACTGCATTAACCTTGGACATCCCACAGATGCAGGCACACAACGACTGATAGAAGCCACAGCAGTGTCTGTAATGAAGATCTTGTAACATGCAGGGACCCAGCACTATATATAGAATTATCAGCACTCACATGTATTGTTTTAGTAAGTTGTTCTCTCATGTGGTGGATTATTTGAGTTGAAGATGGTATTTACAAAAAATTATTTACAACATGAAATTTAGAAGTGGGTGCCCTCTATTTGACAGCTACGGGAATGATCTAGAACTGGGCAGCACACAGGCCTGGATTTGAGGATTTCCTTTCTGTGCACGGGAGAGTCAATTATCATGACTGAATAAGAGTCTCACCTAGGTGCAGCAGGGATATCCTCAAATTCAGGCCTGTGTGTGACCCAGCAGGACCGAACTTGGACACCCCTGATCTAGAATATCCTTCACCCAAACATCTTGGGGCAGGGATCTCAGAAAAAACGGAATACTTGTTTAGCATGCATTTAAAAGATTTTAAAATATGATGTAAATGCAACTTTACAGCCCTGTCCTCCACCTGAGGAACTGCAAGAAGAAAGGGATCTATCCCTCTGTGCCTGCGCATGTGTTCGGCAGCACTGACAGCTGCAGTTCCATCAACAATCCGCTGGATGGCGCTGTCAAGTTTCACGGAAGGCCAAGAACTATTCCCCCCTCCGACGTGGCACAACTTGACGGCGCTGAATCGTCAGCGAGGCCATCGCTATGGTCGGCGCGGGCACTCAGCCCTCTAGGGCCTCAGACGCGCCTCTCATATCTCATGGCCTCTTCTGTCAGCGCACCATATATGCTATGTGCAGCAGTATCTGAAAATTGGCAGCGCCATCTATAAGTTGGCAGTGGAACTGCAGCTGTCAAATTTTGCATAGGGGGAGAGGGAAAGGACCGAAGAAAGTTCTAACAGCTACATTCTATCAGTGTTGAGGGATTACATTAGGATCTTTCCTGTTGGGTGGCCGGGAGCAGAGCTGGTGACGAAGTGCTGCTAATTGGCGCTGTGGAAATTTTACACAATTTCTAACCTTAAACTGTTTAATCCTAGCGCTATGAAATTCAGTGAAATCACCAGTAAAATCTCGACTGCGCCATCTAGCGGCTGCTTGCCGCCACTGCTAGCGGCCATTCAACAGGAAAGGTCCAAATGTTATTTAAAAATTGCATTTTCTTACAGGAATTTTACATAATTTGTACCTGTCAATCAGCCTTTCTGATCTATAGAATGATACATCTATTGAATAGTGTGATTATTGCCAATAAATGCTATTTATGCCCTTTTGCTCTGAATGCATTGTTTTCAGTGTAAAAACACATGCAAATGAAAATACAGAGAATGCTCAGATGCCTAGGAGTCTAATCAGCCTAGTTACTCCCTGGGGTCTGATCATGCTCATTCTTTTGATTTGCACAGGACTTTACAGCAAAAACAGACCATGGGGTGAGTATCAATTATTGGCAATAATAACCTTGTTTAAGGTATATGGAAGTTTCCCTGTTTTTAATATTAAAATAAACTACCTAAATCTAATTTTATTACCAAGTGCTTAAAAGCTGTTTTCACTTACTCAAACCTTACAAGCAGTGCCAGTGAAGGCCTACCCCACAACTCCAGCATACAATTTTTCTCTTGGTAAGAGATGTACCAGCCACTTACAGATAGTCTCTCAGCTGCATCTCCAAAAATGATATTGAGAAACAATCTAGTACATCTCTTTCCAACAGAAACATTTTATGCATGAGCTGTGGGGGCAGACCTTTGCAGAGACTGCTTGGAAAGTTTGAGTAAGTGAAAATAGAGCTTTTAATCAATTGTTCATAAAATATGTTTAAGTATGCAAACACTTTGGTAGTATATTTTAATAATATAAATAGGAAAATGTAATTATATAGTTAATAAATAGTACATTTGTGCTCACGATTGAAATAAGTAAAAAAAAAACAATTTCCTGTTCAGAATTCCAAGAAAAACAGTTATTGCACTGCATTCTGGGAACCTGGGCAGCGAAATGAGACCACAAAGGTTTCTCTTTTTAATCCAATACAAACAAGGCTCATTTTAAGCATGTGCCTGCTGTATTACACTGCTTTAAAGCACAGCATAGGATGGATTATGCAGGTTGGGAAAACTCCCCACAGACAGCTGTTTCGGTCTTAAACAGATCTCATCATTGGGGGGCTAGTACCTATCTCCCGATATAGATTTGTGGGAAGGCTATTAACCAAATCATCATTAAGCTTATGAATTTTATATATATACTAGCGACGTGCCCGTCAAAAAATGACGGCAATGTTATTGTAAGGTAGCTAATGTTGTTTGGTGTGTAATAGTAAAGATATAATACATTAATAAATGAATATACTTTACCTATTTGGAAGCATTGTGTTGAAGAGCTGTGAATGTGTTTTGACATTGCTGCAGCATTAGTGTTGTGGAGCTGCTCTATAAGCGTGGTGAATGTGGGCAGTGTAATACTGTGCGTGCGCGAGGCTTAACCCGGTCGCGTAGTGTCGTACTTCCGCATTTGCGTTAAATGGCGGTTTATGTGTGTTGTGCGTCTTTGCGTATTGTCCGTTGTTGGTTTGTAGTGGTTTTCGAGTTTCGTGTGGTGTTTTGCGAGTGTGGTGTGGTGTTTTACGTGTGGAGAGTGCTGTAGCCTCGTTTTCGTATTGTCCGTCGGCCATTTTTTCTCTCGCTTAGCGGTTTTATTAGTGTCTAAAGTGTTTTATTTTTATTTAAATTAAGGTGTAACTTGTTTTTTTGAGGTGCCGGATGGTTCCTCTTGCTGTAGGTAAGCTTTTTATGTGTGTGTTGTGTGTATTTATTGTGTTTTAAATGTTTGTATGTCGGTGTGTTGCGTCTGGTATTTGCGAAGTCGTAATGTGTGGTAACGTGTTTCGTAGGTTGTTTGCGTTCCTCGTAAAATTTAGCGAGTGTCGGAATTTGAGGCCCTTGCCCAGTGACCTCGCCAGCAACTGAGGCCCTCGCTTCGGCGCTCCATGCCAGCAACTGAGGCCCTTGCCCAGTGACCTCGCCAGCAACTGAGGCCCTTGCCCAGTGACCTCGCTACGCGAGGGCCGCGGCTCGCCCTCGCTATGCGAGGGCCGCGGGCTCGCTACGCTAGCAACGGCCCGTACGCTCACAACTATATATGTGATATATTTGTGGGCACATTTGTCCCAGCTCGGCTTCCCAGAATGCAGTGTAATAACTGTTTTTCTTGGAAGTGTGAGCTGGAAGCAGGTTTTTAAACTTGTTTTAGACACTCAAATGTGATCACAGATGTATTATTTATTTACTGTACGGTGGAGGGCTTCTATCGCTCTTTTGCCCACCATATATTAAATGATTGTTGTGGTGAACTACCTACTCATAAGGTCTACAACATAATCTGGGATCCCGCTCCATGCTGATGATAGCCAGTAAGCTTGAAACAGCTGAACATGGGTAGGATTCTCAGCTTGTGTAAAATCCAGCCTTGGCTTTGCATTGTGCATAAGCTTAAAGGAAGTCATGTTTGAAAATGGCTGTGGATTGAAGAGCGAGGCATTTGTGGGCAGGATTGCATGTCCCAGCTCAGCTTCCCAGAATGCAGTGTAATAACTGTTTTTCTCGGAATTATGACCTGGAAGCAGGTTTTTTAACTTGCTTTAGACATTCAAATGTGAATACAGATGTACTATTTATTTGCTATATATATATATATATATATATATATATATATATATATATATATATATACACACACAGCACTCCTTAGTTATAGTAATATTCTTTTGTACAGTATTATTTCTACTGTTTCTGTAATCTAAATGAGACAGTCGACATTAGGATCAAATGAACACCCAATCAGCTGCACTATTTAGTACTCAGCATGTAATGAGGCTTGCAGAGGTTTTTCAGAGGAAACTCTAGCACACTCCGTCTCTGATAAGGGGGCAATCCAAGTAGATATGCTGAGCATGGTTTAGCTTTCTAACATATGGAATAAGAGATTAACCCAATGTGAAGTGTGTAACGAGGCTTGTGTAACATATAGAGCTTCTGATGACAGAGCAGTATAAGGAATGGAAGGTGGTTACATCTACGGGCTCAGCCTGTCAGTTATAGCCGGGTAATTGAGAGTGTCAAATGGCTACTTCCAGTCATAATACATACTGGGGAAGCCACACAGACAAACAATGTCTGGACTGTTGGAAGGGATTAGGAGCACGGTCTGTGTTATCAGGAAGGAGATATGAAATTAAAGTGCTGAGAGTAAACATCAAAGAGGGATTGGGCAAAGCTGGAAATAATATGGATAGAGAAAAGTGGGAAATTGGAAAGGATAATAAGGGCAGTGTCAACAGGTTAAATTGCGCAGGAACAGGCTCTGCTAGAAGGAAAATGCCTGACACATGAAAAAAGAGACAATCAAAGGGCAAAACTGGAGAAGCAAGAACTGAAGGATGAAAAGAGTGATAAATATAACTTGATCTTGGAAATAAATGATCAATTCCAAAGCTCTAAACTTCTCTAATAAATGTTCATGATACCAATTACTTCTGTTTCACGTGTGACCCTAATCTCTCAGTGTTTTATAATCTTATATGCAACCTCAAAACTTACCTATATGTTATATATAGAACTCCATTCGAAAGCTTGCCTATAAGATCTTACTGTTAAAGGATCAGTGTCGTTATATGTATCCTATGTGGTCTTTTAAATAACTAAACAGGATAACAGACAGAATGTCATTAGAAAGGGTTACATTTTACATTTTGTAACTTTCACATGCATTTATTGTGTTTTTTGCCTATTGCTGCCTTTAAGTTTCTCAGAGGTTGTATACGGTATATATAAGCTTTCTGGGTTTCAAATGTTTGGTAAGAAACAAACAGTGATTATAAGAAAAATATGTGTTATATAGAAAAGCTAAATGCAGGGAAGTAAAATCCAGCTTTGCACACTCAGAGGGAGCTTACATAACAAAGTACTCAGAGGAAACGCAGCCAGGTACAGAGTTTGACCTTTCTGGTAGAGACTAAAGGAAATAGTAGTATAATAAAATTGGAAAACTTGGGCAACCTAGGCCAGAAATAGTCTAAGGTACACAGTTGGCAGAATTTAACAAACCCTCAACATGACAGAGTTGGTATAACTATATTTAGTAAATACTTCAACCTAATACATAAGTGGAACTGTAACAAGAACAGAGCATACTAATTGATACAAATGCATTCAGTAGGACAACAACTGTAATTGGTAAAATACCATATCAAGTAGGTTATAATGTTTTAAATAAATTCCACTTGGTTGTTACAAGGGGCCAGGTTCCATTAGTTAAAGAATGGGGTCTTTTAAAAACAACAGCGAATTGCTAGATATAGTATGACTTATAAGCACAGAGCACATAAGTAAATATAATCAGAGTAATCCAACTCCCTAAGGTAACCATATAGTCTAACAAAAGCAGGCATTGTCAGTAAACGGCTTGGTCAATAAGAGCTAAACAGCAGGCCATATACTATAATTGTATTCCGAGTAAGACTACACACAAAAAATAGTCCCTAGAAATGGGGGCCTCACTGTAGGCAATCTCAAGCTAAATGACAAAGTTAGTAATAGATAGTATATAGATTCCATGAGGTGGGCTAGCGAACTACCTAACGATCGTTTTGCGCACTTGATGTGGCTTTCTCAAAGGTAATACATAGTGTGGAGACTACATAGAGACTAAATGAAGTAACTGCTGCAGGATGGAATCACATGGTTGGGAGGGGTCTGAGCTCACAGCTGAATTGGAGCACAAGGAGGGAGACTACATATCCCAGCTTTGCAACACAGGAACCCCAGAGTTTGTTACAAATGTTTCAGCTAAACTCTGCTTTGTCCTGATTGGTCAAAACGAATTATGAATTTTATGCTAGGGGTGTCAACTAACAAAAGCTGCTGCTTCCAAATGAAAAGATTTCACAAACATCAGGGTGAGTTTGTAAATGTTTATTTTGGTATTTTTTCATGCAAAAAAATAATTTCCATGCAGTACTGATTCTCCTCTATTTGATGCATTCATAATCCAGGAAATTTAGATACACCTTATCTTCCATACCCACCCATGGCAAATGTCCATTTACCGAAACACTTTTTTTTCACCATACAGTGATAATGAACATATATAATGATGATAAATACCTATAAACTGATAATAAACACAATATGTATTCCACTACATTTAAGTAGACAGAATAAGCTAATAATAGGGACTTTGGTGAGTATGTTACATGGGTTTAAAATTATGTGATAGGAATGTTCACTGGGGCGATACTTTTTACCAACAATTATTGTATGCTGGCTTACTCTTCTATTTAGTGCTGTTGTGTTGTCAAATGATAATTTACCATGATAATCTTCCAACAGAACTGAATAAAGATTGCATCTGAATCCACATTTCCTCCCATTCCTCACAGGTTTCTAATTCTGATAAGGGCAAAGGAAAAGATCTGTAGTCATTAAAGTATTTTTTATAGAAAGGTGATCTGATCACCCTAAGAGTGATCACCCTAGGAATGATATTTCTGGCTTGTTTATTGACCCCCATAGTCATCAAGGCCCCCCATTCTCTAGCTCCGTCTCTGTCTGCATTTCCTTGTATTAAACCACTGATTCAATCTCATACTGTGTTAGAAAATATTAGGATTTGGAGCAATCATGATACCCTACACATCTGTGTGTGTCATTCAGTTGTGTCCTCATGGTGCTTATCCACTTGGTATTCATAGCAGAGATACTGGAGTGGGTTGCCAGTTCCTTTTCCAGTGGGCCACAGCATACAACTACTGTTATTCCTAGATGGTCTCCCATCCAAGTACTGACCAGGTCCAACCAACATGTGTACTAATCTTATCTACAACAACATATTGAAGTCAGCAAGCTATTTGACTTTATTTGTTCATGAGGACCGTTCCTGTTATGTTCCCGTCATCGCAGTCGTGGAAGCGGCCAGCAGCAGGCATGACGTGGCATGCAGAATTTGTTGAATTTGTTCTTAGGTTTAGAGTTAAGGTAGTGTCAGATGATAAGCTTTACATAGTAAAGTAGTGGTACGCTAACCCTAAACCCTAACTCTAACCCTCACCCTAAGAACAAATTCAACAAGTCTCAGCTCTCCATCAGTGCTCACCCTACTGCGCTGATGGGGATTTAACAGGAAAGATATGTTCATCATGATAATACTAAAAATAAAAATATGGGCACTCCAAGACCTTGCTAAATCTATACAACACAATACCAATGCAGACTTTAATGCTGGATGTCAGCTCAACATCCAATGTGCAAAACCAGCCAATTGTCTCAGGATGCAATTAAATAGATCACAGTAAATCAAGAACCATCATTCATGTCTTCCATCACTGGCTGTAACTCCCTCCTTGCACATCACAAAGAGCCCACTGAGACAAGGCAACCATAAAGCAGTGGTAAATAATCTGCTAACATCTTGACTTTTACATATTTTATTGCTCTGTATGAAGTGTATGAGGGAGTGCCAGTTGGGCTCTTGTTTTTTTTATTAATTAATTCCTTTACAGTTCTTTGAAGGATCATGATAGCTCACCACAGATTTTCAGACTTTATGCCACAATGTCTGCAATTATTAAAGCTGTCAGCAGAAAAAAATAACTATTTTTGTCTCAGCCATTGTAATGTTTAGACATCAATTCATACATGTAAATTAGGGAAAATTGTAATTTTCCATTATATGAGCTAATATTTTTAAATATATTTGCAATTATATTTGATGCACTGCAATTAAACAGGACTACATTCCCTATAGTGCTCTGTGAAAAATTATATTTACTAAAATATCAGGCTAAATACACCTACAAGGTTTAAATGCAGTCAGAGCAAAATAAAAAAATAAAATATGTGTTATATAGATACGTTCAGTGTACTTACATAGTTATAGGCAGGAAAGTAAAATCCAGCCACTGGAATCTTACATAACCAAGTAAACACAGAAAAGCATCCAGGTACAGAGTGTGACCGTTCAAAAGAAGTACTTGATGCAGGATGGAATCACATGGTTGGGTGGGGTCTGAGCTCACAGCTGAATCAGAGTACAAGCATATATAGAGAAAAAGACTACACATCCCAGGCATCTTTGCAACACAGGAACCCCAGAGTGTGATACAAATGTATCAACTAACCTCTGCTTTCTCCTGATTGGACAAAACGAATTATGAATTTTATGCTAATCATAGCAGGGAAACAGAAAAGATTTGACAAACATCAGGGTGAGTTTGTAAATATTTATTATGGTATTTTTTTCATGCGGAAAAATGTTTGAAAAGACTACTGATTCTCCTCTATCAGATGCATTTATAATCCAGGAAACGTAGCTATGCCTTTAAGGTTTCAATGCATTCTGTCATAGATAAGCATACCGTGAAAGAAAACTGCAATTTCCAAATCTTTTTTTTTTTTTTTTTAAAGCAAGTAGCTTCTGGAGAACATTGTAAGGAGAACTTGAATTTAAAGGACCATGGCAGAGCTCTAACAAGATAATCTTGCTCTTTTGATTATGTATCATTAATAAAAAACATTTTTAATGATTTATAAAAATAGTAATATTCAGTGTAGAAGTCACTTTCAAGGATTATAGAATCAGCCTCTTGTTTATTGTCTCCACCCTGATAAGATCATCAAGGAAGAGTGGGGATGGCATGTCTAAAGGGCTTTAAGAACAGTTTAGATAAATTGCCAAGCAATCATTCACAGGCTACTATTTTGATATAACATTGTGCCTTAAAATTTTGCACTATCTGCAAAACAAATCTGTCTCCTCCTATTGACCTTTCATTGAGTGCAGACCAGATAAGTCTGATCCCTGAAAGTTATTTTAATATTGTATATTAAATCAGTGAATGTGTATTTTATTAATGACAAATGCCTGCTAAAAATTGGTGCAATTGGTGCCTGTTTGCAGCTCATGAATACACAGACTGTGAAGAGCAGTGTTTTATATTAGCCTGTCAAAGACCATTTCTCCGCAGAATGTTTACGATCCGACGCTGCACACCCAGTACTTAGAAGTGGACTGTCTTCATGAGCTGCAGATGGGAGAAACCAATTAGGTACTATTTGTGTGATTTTAGGCAGAAAAAAGGTGTTCTTATAAAAAAATAGAAAAATACACAGAAGTAAAGTGATGCATAGGTATAGTATATTCCTAGTGAAGTCCAGAAAACTTCCTTGTCCCTTTACCATTTCTGTTCCTTTATTTGTTCTTCTTCTGCTTGCGGGCGCCTTCCTCCCATCATTATTTTCCATACACCCACCCAGCTTTCTTTGTTTTTATTCTGTATACATTTGTTCTCTGCCTGACTCTGTTCGGCAGCATTTGTGCCTCTCTTCCCTGCTCCCTGTCCCTCCTCCCTTCTCCCCTCTGCAGCTGTCTCGGGCTGTCAGGATGTGTTCTGTGCATCCTCATATTCAGAGATGTTCCTTCTCACCTCGACAGAGGTGCCATGAATACCGAATGAGTCCTCCACGTCTCTCTCGCTGCCTGCCCCGAGGGAAAATGCTGCCTGTCTCTCTCTCCTTCATTCAATCTGAGTTCCCATTATGTTGTACAAGGAATTGGTGGAGGCTGAAACCTTTTTTATCTTCTAAGAATATGCTGAATTATTTAACTTTCATGAGCAGTGGTATATTCTGGCTACTGCCATTGGTGGGGCTCTCACATGATATCTAAAATGAGACGTGCTAGAACCAGTCAGGATCGCTATGGGGAACCTTAATCTATTGCAAAAGCATCCACATTTTTACAATAATTGGTTATATTATAAGAAATACGTATGTGTGAATTGTATTGATGGTGATGTGTAGCCTTAATACAGGCTAAACTATACAAAAATGCTGTTTAAGCCATGATCATAAATACATTGGTTTGTATATTGTTGTTCAGTACTTCAGTCGTGTCCGACTCTCAGTGACATATGGACACAGCACACCAGGCACATCTGTCTTAGTCTTTGGTTGTGCCATACGGTTTTCATGGTAAAAATACTGGACTGGGTTGCCAGTTACTTCTCCAGTGGGCCGTGATTTGTCTGACCTACGCATCTTGAGTAACCCTACATGGTATAACCGAGGTATACAAACCCCTTCACCACGACAAGGAGCCTTATTCTATTAGAAGCTTGCAAATACCACTATCCCGTAATTTTGGCTGCGGGTGTTTTTTTCTCTAAATGGTAGCGATCCAGAAGGGGGTTTGTATATAGAATGTTCCAAATTGTCTTCTTTACTTCCTGATAGGTTAGATCCTGAGGGATACATTTATCAATTAGTGAAGGGAGGTTTGGGGGAGGAGGGAAACAAGAGGAGTGAGGGAGATTTGTTAAATTATTGGAGTTTTGGTATTTGACACCTACTCCCTTTCCCAGCATAATTTCAGAAACAGGGAGTAGCAATGCAAACTACAATTCCTAATCCTATAGAAAGTTAAACACATACCATCACACATACAATCTTCCCCAATGCATATTAGACTTTTAAAGCTATCAGTAGTGGTGCCATATAAATATTTTCATCATTCAGAGGACTTTTAACATGTAAAGCGTCTTATAGACATATCCCACTATATAAATATAACTTGTATAATCCACTCAGCAAACAATATTTATTGTAATACAATTATCCTGCATAGAACCAAGTCCCCAGTCCTCTCTAATAATTACTTTCTTGACTCAACAAGTTCTCCCTAGCACTGAAGTCAATCCCTACAAAGACATTGTTACAAGCTTGGAGTGTATCTCAAGCACTTTATTGAGAGCTGTAGGTGTGAGAGTACACAGCACATTGTCATGGACATTTTAGGAAAGGGGCAAGCAAGGAGACAGTTATCATTGGGCTCTCTTTGGTATCACCCCTTGTTACACTTGCTGCATGTAGGCGAAGGCCTACCTTAACTTAGACAAGTTTCCACTAGGCATCAAATGAAGCATGTGAGCACCATGACATGCAGTGGTAGAGGTGATCAGGAAAAGGGGGGCTAATACTAAGACGGAGAAGCTGTGCACAATTTTGGGCAGTGGACCATTATGGCCAGAGGAGGCATTAGATTAGGACCATGAATGGAGGAGACACAATAAAAATTGACATGGTGCTGCGTTCCAGGTCAGATGGGCTGTATTTGTTCCAAGGGCTTCATTTTAGTTTCCCATCTTGAGCAATAATTTACCTTAATCAGTATTCAAGCCAAGCTTTTTATGCTCACAGTATAGTCAGACTAGATGGGCCTTTTGGTTATTATTATTATTATTATTATCCTTTATTTATAACTAGCGACTTGCCCGTCAAAAATGATGGGGCAATAAAATTGTAAGGCAGATAATGCTGTTTAGGGTGGTCTGAGATCCTTCGGCGCTCATTGTGAGCCATGCGCTGAGCACCTTTGGTGCTCATCACGTGGCTCGCAATGAGCGCCTTTGGCTCATTGCAGCCGACGTTGGAGCCTCCAGCTTCCGCAAATGCAGCCTCGCAGCCTGCAATGAGCCTTTGGCTCATTGAAGCTGATGTTGGAGCCTCCACCTTCCGCAAATGCGAGCTCGCAAAGCGTGACGTCGATTCGTAGTTTGACAACTATTATATGTGATGCGTTAACATATTCTGTAGCTCTACACAGGGGTTAAGTACAAGTCAAGAACAATTTCAAACAGTGCAAAAGATGGATGGCCCTGTTATTGAGCTTTCAATGAGACATACACAGTGCTTTCCCTGAAGCACCTATCGAGGTTGAAAACTTGCAAACTTACATTATTAAGGGTGTGGGGGTGTACAGGAGAGTGATAGATAAATAGAGCACGTAAAGGCTAAAGATGATAGGCTTATTTGAATAGTTCCCTTTTTAAAAATGTTTTGAAGGATTTGAGGCATGAGGATAGTGTAGTGGTGCGAGGTAAGGAGTTCCAAATTATTGGGGCAGCACAAGAAAAGTCCAGTAGGCGGAGTGAGAGGAGGTGACGAGGGAGGAGGAGAGAAGAAAGTCCTTAGCAGAGCGAAGAGGGCGGGTGGGAGTGTATTTTGAGATGAGAGCAGAGATATTTGGTTCTTTCTGTTATCAAATCTATCTTTCTATGTTTTCATGAAGAAATCTGAAATTGCACGATAACAACAAGGAATCCTTAGAACTCATGTCTAAATAGTTATCAGGGGTTATTAACATTATGTTTAGCCAATACAGCAATTTTTCAGTTGAGAGGAGTATTGTTTAACAATAGCAGCAAATTGTATTTTCACATGCTTCATCACATTTCATTAACTACTCTCATTCCAGTTCTCCGCACTACCATTTAGGCATAAGATGGCTCACTTGATTAGAGCACCTTATCAGGCTAATGAAATACCAGAATTTCTATCCATATAAATGGATATATATAAAACATTACAGTAACGTAAATTAAGCCTAATTAAATAATTTTAAAGAGTCACTGAAAGTATAGTTTTACTACTTAATAGGAAGTACTTTTACAAAGCAGGTAACTTTAGCAATAAAGGGTAATTCACACTGATTTACAGAATTGAGGCAGCTGTAGAGGATTGTGTTCCTGCTACTTTTTGTAATGCCCCTGGAGAAAAGTAAACTGGTCGTGGTTTGTGCTAAGTTTAAAAGGATATATATAAAAAAAATCTTCAAGGATGGAGTAAAAGAGATTTCAAAGCCTGAAAATGTTCTTTGAGTGTAAGGTTTTTGTGAAATGCAAATTATAGGCATCCACACCTAAATGGTAGAGACAGTTCCTTGCTTATATATTCCTGCAGCATTTCCACATTTTAACATCTCTTGGCTGCTCAAATGCAAAGTGGTTACCCTTCATTTACAGTGCTAAAGAATCATAGTGTTCCCTCTCTCTTCAGTGCTTTTCCCCGATGTTCCCTTGCGCACGGAGGCACACCGTCAAGAGTCATATGGAAAGGAAGAGGAAAGTGAGGCTTTGTTGATTAGAACAACACACGCCAGCTCACCCAGCTCCTGCCTCATGCCTGCCTGTCTCTCATTATACATCAAACAAGTTCTCTGGCTGCCAACTGTAACACTGGTTAAAAGCACTCCTTTGCCTTTCAAGGCAATATTGTCACCAATCATTAGCACCGAGTAAGATCTTACAGGCCCAGAAGCAAGTGATTTCGTTTTCTTGCATAAGGAGAGACAAGATAATAGGCAATCTTTGCATTGAATATATCTATATATAGAATAAAAGAACACCACCTTGGTCTTGAATATACAAGATTCAGTGTCTTGATAGGTCACACTAGGCTTTCTAGCCCAGGGCAGGTTGTTTAATCTCCCATTGCCTCCTAGAACATATTCTACATGAAAACATCTGGGACATAGCAAAGCCTCTGACTCTTTACATATGATATGTGTTAAGTAAAAAGATACTGCAGTTGACCTGTCTGCGCAGGTTGCAATAACACAGTGCTTTATGATAATGTGTTCACAGCCTGGAGGGCACAGCTTCGGTAGTAGACAAGCAATACGTCTATTGTGCGCTATACTTTCCATCTGTAACCATAACTGGATATATTAAAGCATTATAGTACATAAACCATAAAAATGGGACGTGATCGAAATAGAAAATAAAACCACCACAATTCAAGAGGAAATATGATACTATACTATAAGACAATTTGAAAAATAGTGTATGCATGGAAATGCCTGCCAGCAGAAACCATAGAAGTGGATTAAGCATGGATAAGACAGTACAAGTAAAGGGACCCACAAAGCCCTTATGGGTTTAATTTCTACCAACATAATAGATGGAGTGTTTTATTTAGTTTGATCTTAGCAGAGCAAGCATCAAAGATGATACAGACCAAGATTGTGCGTTAATGAACCCGTGTCAGGGAGAGACTGAGCAGGATTTTTATTTAGGTATAATATAGTAGATTACAGCAGCATCATACATAATGGTCTTCATAAAGGTTCCCGTGAGAGTCAAACATACCACTGCTGTAAATATATTTACCTGTTTAATGAAGAACTTTCAGCACTCACTTAATTTTTTCAGATATCTATAAAAGCAGTGAAATCTTTGATTAGACTTGAACTATCTATCTATCTATCTATCTATCTATCTATCTATCTATCTATCTATCTATCTATCTATCTATCTATCCATCTATCTATCCATCTACCTATCCATCTATCTATCTATCTATCTATCTATCTATCTATCTATCTATCTATCTATCTATCTATCTATCTATCTATCTATCTATCCATCTACCTATCCATCTATCTATCTATCTATCTATCTATCTATCTATCTATCTATCTATCTATCCATCTATCTATCCATCTACCTATCTATCTATCTATCTATCTATCTATCTATCTATCTATCTATCTATCTATCTATATTTATGTGTGTATCACATTTATAGTTGTGAGCGTACTAGTTGTTGCTAACTCTTGCAGGCTTGCACAGCCTGCGTTGCGCAGCCGCGTTGAGCAGCCGCGAAGCGAGGGTTGCAGTTGCTGGCAAGGAGCCTCGCAGGCGCTCCTTGCCAGCATCCGCGACACTCGCAAACTTCACGTCGTAACGCAAAAAAATACGGAAACACCCCCCCCACAATAAATACACACAGCACATACATAAAAAGCTTACCTACAGCAAGAGGGAGCATCCAGGACCTCAAAAAAAACAACTTACACCTTCATTTAACTCAAAATAAAAGAGTTTAGACACTAAAAAATTCTCTAAGCGAGAGAAAAAATGGCCGCCGAACAAAATGAAAACGAGACTGCAGCACTCTAAACACGCAAAACACCACAAGAAACTCGCAAAACACCACAAAAGACCTACGGATATTCCGCTAAGACGCATACCACACATTACCCGCCATTTTACGACAATGCGGAAGTACACGACTATGCTAACGGTTTGGTCTCGCGCACGCACACTATTACACTGCACACATTCATCACGCTTACACAGCAGCTCCACACCATTAATGCTGCAGCAACATCAAAACAGATTGTCAGCTCTTCAACACAATGCTTCAAAATAGGTAAACTATATTCATTTATTAATGTATTATATATTTCATTATTATACACCAAACAGCATTAGCTACCTTACAATTTCATTGCCGTAATTTTTTGACGGGCAATTCGCTAGTGTTTATATATATATTATAGTTTGTGGTGAAACTGCTGAAGAAAGAAAGTAGCCATGGGAAAAAGATAGGATTCATTGGGAAGAGTGGGAGTACAAACAATTAAATAGACCTCAGACAGGAGAAAGCCTTAATACATCACTGTGTAAAGGCATCATATAGTGACAGTAGATTTCTGTGAGTAGGTTTGATGAAATAATTGATTCCCCCATGTCTTGTTCTAGCATAAGTCATTAAGAATGTGATTGCAATTTGCTGCATACCCTAAGAAATGTATGAAAAATATACTGTCAAATCATAGTCCAGTTTGGAACTATGTGTATTTCTCACAAACTGAAAATTATTACCAGTCTGGAGTAATATAAACAAGTTTTTTTTTTTATTTATAGATCTTGAATCAGTTAGAAAACAGTGAATAACTTTAGGGTATCAGTGTACTGCACATTCTCCACCGCTGATATGCGATCAATAATAAGAAACTAGTGTACGTTCTACAATAACAATGCATTTCAAAGGTTGATGTCTAACCTTTCCAATTGAAGCAAATGCTGAAAACGCAGTGAATCAGCCATATAATAAATAAAAGGATTTAAGAGCAAGAAGATGAAGAAACAATTGCTTTATGAACCTGCCTACCTATGATTATTAGGTTGTAAGACCTTTGTCCCTTTTAAGGATCACTGTGGTCACATACTTGTATAATCTTTTGACTAACCAAACCTGCCTATATGTATATATATATATATATATATATATATATATATATATATATATAGTGACAGAGTGACATTGGGGTTTGCACGGGCCACAGATATTGCAAAGATCTCTTATCCCCGGGAGAGCGGAAAAAGTTAACTAATAGAGGAGTTTGATTAGCTCAGGTGTTCACAGCCTCTGAAATGGGTGTGGCCCTGTTAATGGACTGCAGTCTAGCAGTGAGAGAACCTGGCAGTGAGAGACTAATGGAGACAGGCTGCGTTTGGGGCCATTAGCCTTGGGAAGGATGAGAAAGCCAACTGGGGAAAGTTTCCTTAAAGCAAAATACAGACTCACGGAAGTGAGAGCTGCAAGAGAGAAAACCCAGAAAGGTGTTTACTTTAGCTACAAGAATGAAAATCTAGAACAGTGATTACTAAAGCTGTGACAAGATTAACCCAGAGAGGTGTATTTGGGAGCTGATGAGCGATATGCATGCAAAGAGAAAAGTTGGAAAAAGAAACCCAGAGAGAAACTACACCTAGGAAGCTGATAAGCAAGCTGCTGAGGAAAATAAAGTTCAGACGTATGGAACATAGAGGCCAGTGACTTAGTATAAAGTATTGGACTGACTATTTTGTTTTTGCTTCATAAAGATTTAGATGGATGGAAGCTCTGGCTGGTGAGGGTGCTGACTCTAAAAGTATAGTTAGTGCTTCAAAGGAAGCTAGGCCTGTTAATTTCTTTTGTTGGTTTTTGTGTGTCATTTTTGTATTACTGGCAAATACATGAAAACAAAGTTTGAATAAGCATTTAAAATCTCCTTTAAATGTGCTCCTCCATCAAAAGGGCTGAAAACAAGGACACAGACCCAGTGAGAGCCAGAAATCTTGTCATGGGCATAAGGTAGCAAAGTAAATTTAATGAACAAAAAAGAGGATATACAGTACAAAGCTTGTGAGTAGCTCATTAGATAAAAGTCCAATGCTTGTATCAGTCCATGAATGGAAACAAAAGCAAAATCACACTCAAGCAGTGAGAGCAACTGGCAATGGTGAAAGTAGCTATACAGCAGCAGAAACTGGAAACAGGGGTCCTCAGAAGCAGGTCGGGAGCTGGAGGCACAAAAGTGGAGGTGGAGGAGATAGCTGGAAAAGAGCATATCGAAAGGTACAGGCAAAATTCCTACCAGACAGGAACAGAAGCAGCAGGGCTAGATACATGAAGATCTTGTACCAGACAAGAACAGAAGCATAAGTACAGAACACCGCAGCTGCAGTAGCGAATCAGACAGGACAAAGACTTGCAGCAGGAACAGAGTCTTATAACTGGCACTTTGGAGTAATCACAGTCGGATCTTAAAGCACTTATTAGATGCGGATCAGCGTCTAAGTGTCAGTTATTACCCACACGGGCAGATCCATCTATCCTAGGTATCCTTCCAGGCCTACTCAGTCTATGAGTCATTATAGGCTGTGGATTGATCAGAAATATCAGTTGAGCCTTCCTTGGCCTATCCCCTAAGGCCTATCCAAACAGGTACTCCTGGTAAATGCCTTAAATTGAGACTCTGGCCACTCTTTTTTAAATTGAATCAGACTGGTGATCTACAATAGTTTTGACCATCATTGGGTCATTGAAGTCACCAAATATGCTCTGTACCATGAAATAGAGGGTGAACGGCATGTGGAAAGGTGTTTTCCTTTCTAGCATTGAATCTGTATCCATGGCACTATGGACACTACAAGTCAGGTTATATTATATAGCCCAAATGAAATATTGCTTTTTTTTTTACCAACAACCAAACAAGCTATGTGGTGAGTTGAACTAAGGATCATTTGATGCCTTCCAATAGCAGCCCTAATCCGCAGAATTTCCTAGTGCACATGTATGGTAACATTTATACTTATCGGAACTCTAAAAAAAACTTTAGTCAGTTTTTTTTGATTTGATATAAATGCTTAGGTAGTTGATATAATTAAATTAAGTCACTTAATTAAAACTAGCTGTAATTAACTTCCTGTGTTGGATAAGGTTGTATTTGGCATGTAGCACTTATAATCTGCTCTTTTAAATGAAGTGTATTTTATTTACTGTTACATTCAATTTCTAATATTATTAATGGTATGAAAGAACATTTTTCGCTGTTTGCCATAAAGGGACTGAAATTAAGTGGGTTTAATAGGAAGGTTATTTTGTAAATGGGGCATTTATAAATCAAAGCAGACTCAAAGGCCCCCATTCAATTGAGGTTTCGGGCGATCCAGTAGCCCATAAGTGAGGTCGGAAGCTAATTGGCGTCTTTTTGCAGGCACGGACCGTCTTTCGAGTTACGGCCTTGAGAAAATGGCGATGGTTAAACTCGTAACAGCCTTCAGAAGCCTTTGATCTTTCACTTTCGCAAGGCTAAAATCACAAATCTCTATTCAATTGCTCAATTTCCCTAAACCCGCAAATGTTTTCACACCTCTAAATGGCAAATGAAGGGAAAAATCTGAGTGCTAGAGAGGACCCGAAGGGGGTTAAACACCTATTAATTAACACCCTATAAATGCTAATAAAATTCAATACTGCACTGTAAATAACGGGGAAAGCGATGATAGGCATTAGAATTAATTGCACAACAGTCTCAAGCTCGCAAATCAGCAGGAAATAAACTTTATTTTAATGTTTAATTTTGGGGCTAAATCAATCTCGGGTATCAATGAGTTAATAAATATCAGGCCACCCACATGACTAGAACAGTATTGGCATTAATTTTAATAATTCTTTATTTTGAGAGTTTGTGAGCATGATCGCATATCGGACCCCCAAACCTAATTGATTGACATGTAACCTCCATGTTTTACTGCCGTAATAATGATGGTCTCATTTTCTATTGGCTGATTCGAAATTGGAGATTACAGGCTTGCTGAATTGATCATGTTCCCACCCTGAACTGCTCCGAACCAGTGCATGGTTTACAGTTTCGGCTTTAAGTGCGTAACTTGCGGGCTTGAGCAATTGAATAGCATCGCAATCAGAGACGAACGGAAGCCTATAACACACTTGCAGACATTCGGCTGTCTACGATCGAGTTGCGGGCTTCAAATTGAATGTGGCTCTAAGACTTTTGAGAAGATGTCCAGAATTGCAGTGTGTTGGGAAGACCAAACATAAATTGCTACAATTTTCATAAAAAAATTGATGCTGAGGGGAATCACAGGTTAATAAGTGTTTGTGTGATATGTGAGTGTGTGGCCTGTTCACATCACACCTGGTGTACATAGTATAATGATCCAGAGACCTCATCAATCAAGGATTAATCAACCAATACTGCTGCCGATTAGTATATCCAATCATTTATGACAAATGTGTTTTGAAAGTTCCAATAGCACCAGCATAGACATAATATGTCAAATTATGATATATTTTGAGTTGATTAAAAGCTTTCAGCTTATTTAAGATTTAGATGCAGGAAAAAGGTGTGAGCAAGTAGGAAAAGCACCTGTAAGTTTAATTGTATCATATGCATTTTGTTCGGGAGACATATAGGGACGTTATGTTTGATCACCAATATCTACAGCCATTTATGTATCAAATATTTTAGTTAGGTAGTCTGTTTTTTTAATGGTTAGACTGAGAACAGCTTTGATGAGTAGCTGCTCTTGTTAAATTCTAAAGTTATATGTTTCTAATAAGCTGGGTTACCATTTTTTTTGTCGATCAGTCTCTCCGTGACCTCATGGACACACACCAGGCACATCTTTATGCCCATGGTCATGCTGATCCACTTGGTTTTCATGATAGATATACTGGAGTGGGTTGGTAGTTCCTTCTCCAGTGGGACACAGCACACAGCTCCTGGTATTCCTAGGTGGTTTCCCATCTAAGTACTGACCAGGCCCAACTCTGCTTGGCTTCAGGTTGGTGTGACCTCTTGGTTCCCTGACTGGATTCAAATCCAGGTTGTAGCGGTGAAAGCTCCAAATCCTAACCACTGGACCACCAGGGAACCTGTTGTATTATCATTCGAATATCCTAAATAATCTGTTATTTAACAAAAGTTAAATCTGACCTGTAATGGACACTGTTTTTTTTCTCATTGGGAACAGTGTGATCAAGCCTACAAGCGCTTTATTTTTACCTTTTTTAGGCTATATGGATGACACGCAAAGAGCAAAATAAAAAATATTGTCCAGGTACCATATGTGTAAAACCATAACATATTAAGTGACTAAGGATAATATGGAAGTATGTGCACAATTTTAATGTTTACACCTAAAATGCTGGTATACAACATAAAATTTGGCAATAGATTACTAATAGAGAATAATTAAGACCTATCCTGTTTTATGAGCGCATTTGTTGCTGTGCTGGAAGTGCGCCGACGACGACTGTAGGCGACTCGTGTCCCGATCTAGCTGTAATAAGCTACTACACCTGGTAAGTCGTTAGGGGTTTCGGGTAAGGGTTAGGTGGTTAGGGTTAGGAAGGGAGGTTTAGGGGGTTAGAGTAAGAGGGTTAGGGGGTTAGGAAGTGAGGTTTAGGGGGTTAGGGTTAAAGGGTTAGGGTTAGGAAGTGAGGTTTAGGGGGTTAGGGTTAGGAAGTGAGGTTTAGGGGCTAGGAAATTAGGTTTAGGGGGTTAGGGTTGGAGGGTTAGGGGGTTGGGGTGTACTACTTTGTTTTCACTGCTAGATGGGGATGGGAGCATGGCTGCGTTCCTACAGTCGACGGCAGCGCGCTGCAACAAATGCGCACATAAAACAGGATAGATCCAATAATTGTTCTCTGAAAGTGTTTGCTTGTATGCTCTAATTATATTAATTGTGTTTCATCTGCCCCTTATAATACACAAGAGAAATTAGAAGATTTCCTCATTTGTTGTTTGGACCGTTAGACAAATGGGAGGGGGCAATAATTGGTTTCTTCTGATGAACAGGAGGAATTTGAGACTCAGCAACTTAATAAAAGTTAATGTCCTGTGTTACTAACCTGAGAACAAAATAAATGAGTTAATTGAAAGCTTCCAATCAGAAAACTATGATTGCGGCCGGCACTCCCTCCTGTTTAATGCTGCTCCGCATCAAGCATGAGATAGCAGCGACTCGCACAGAGCTGCAGATTTTTAAAGGAGAATAGTTCTGTAGCAACAAACTTATTTACTGAAACTGCAGTTTCTGGACTATAGCTATACATTAAAGTCTCTTAGATTCAATTTTGGGCACACTCACCACACTGGAGATACACCGCCAGATTCAATGAACATCGCAGAAAGTGCGTATTTGGAAGTATAGAAGAGATATATTGATTTTGTCTGTAGATCAGTAGATGTAGAGTCTTCTATCTTGTGTCACAAAGACAATCTCAGCTACAGGGGGCCTTGGTGCTAAATAAGGTGTTCACTTGGGATAGAGAGATTACGAATACAAAATGGCAGGTGGTAATTAACTATGAAACTTGTTTGTGATGTTTATTTGTTTTGACCATTCTCTGCCTCTTTAAAGGACCACTGCAATTTAGGAAAACTTAATTTGTTTGTGAAATATGTAACAAATTAGCAGCAATGTAAACCATGAACCCCCTTCTGAATCGCTACCTTGTCATGGTGAAGGGGCTTATGCAACCTCAATGAAGCTGTGAGCTATACTATGTAGGGCAGGTCATAGCAGAGAAGTCAGACAAATTGGGGTTCACTGAAGAAGGAACTTGCAACCCACACCAGTATCTTTGCCCTGAAAACTTTATGGATTAGCACAACCAGATACAAGATGTGCCTAATGTGCTCCAATCCATAGGGTCACAGAGAATCGAACAGGAAGGAATGACTGAACAACAACAAAACCTTGAACATAAAGCCCCTGTGTCTAGTCATGCTCTTAGTCAGACATACATCTTTTTTTTTTTTATATATATAATTTAGTGGTATGTTACCCAATATATATAATGTGTGAGCTTTCCTTTTTCCCAGGTTGGATATGGCTAAGTATTAACTCAGCACCCAGTGATACTTATTAAAGCAGCTTTGCTTAAAAGTCTCACTGTTCCTAACTTCAACTGACAGGGCACTGAAAGAGGAGCGACAGCTTGGGAACTAGGTTAATCCTACAGTCATAGATTGCAGCTCTGCACCGTCTGCACACAAAGTGCTGAATCTGTAACAGCACAATATTATAAATCACCTGTATTTGTAATGGGCCATCATATTCCCAAGCGCTATACAGGTGTAAATACAAGCCAAAAACTATTTAAACACCTTGCAAAAGAATGAAGGGCCCTGTCTTAGAGCTTAGAATCTACTTTGCCTAAAGCACCTTACAAGATGAAAGCTTGCAAATTTACAATCTAAAGCACGTTGCTTGGTGCATTGTGAGATGCCTAAAACATGGGGTCCCACATATAAACACACCTATGACATGCAGTGTAGCTGAAAATATACAGAGATACGTTACATATCATACCATAACACATACAAAGATGATTTATTAATTATTATATTTATTAATTAATGTGTTACTGTTAAAAAGGGCCATCCTTGGCACACTATACTAATAAACTGCAGACAACCTTAATCCCCTCATTTTAGTTTGCACCCATTACAAAATTTAGTTGACTCACCAATAGCCCTATTAAATTCCCTTAACATTGAAAACCTTAACCCGTAACGTAGCCCGGAAAACTTGCGGCTATTAAATTGGCCATGTAAAGCAGCCCTGTAGCGATCTGCGGGTTATGAGCGAGAAAAGCCTACGGGACATGGGCGTGCAAATCCTTTGATCTGTCAAGCGCGTAATCACGCTGTTAAATTGCAACAAATTACCTGGCGTTCAAGCCTGTAACCCACAAATATTGCGTTATTTCTGGAATATGGGTCCGATCATAATTCAAAACCTGTAAGAATTTGAAATCCAACCTCCATTTTTCAGTGAGGTAATGATGACAATCTCTGTTTCTATTGGCTCAATCGAACCCCGTAACTACAGGTTTGACTAACTGATCATGTTCACGGCCGCACATCCAACGTTCGGCAAATGGTTTACGGGTTCGCATCTCAAGCCTGTAACTCGCGCCCTGCTCAAATTTAATAACTTGGCCAAATTTCAAATTGAAATTTAATAGGGCTACATGAGTATGAAATTTGCATGGTACAAATCATTAAAAACTATTTAAGATTAACACATACATCCCTCCACAGGTCCTGCCAAGACAATGTGACAACATAGACTGAGGATTTACTAAGCATTTCTCACCTGATATAAAGATAGAAGAGCTATTATGAGGTTAGAAGGGTTGTTTTTCCCCATAGTAAATAGTGCATAGTAAGATGCATTTCAGATTATTAATAAGCTAGTCGTTTACCCGGGTATCTCTTCCCCCCTCTCTCTCCCCTGTGTCTCTTCCCTCCCCTGTCTCTTCCCCCCTTTCCCCCTCTCCCTCCCTTGTGTCTCTCTCTCCCTCTCCTGTCTCTTCCGCCCTCTCTCTCCCCTGTGTCTCTTCCCTCCCCTGTCTCTTCCCCCCTCTCCCTCCCCTGTGTCTCTCTCCCCCTCTCCCTCCCCTGTCTCTTCCTGCCCTCTCTCTCCCTTGTGTCATTTCCCTCCCCTGTCTCTTCCCCCCTTTCCCCCCTCTCCCTCCCCTATGTCTCTCTCCCCCTCTCCCTCCCCTGTCTCTTCCCACCCTCTCTCTCTCCTGTGTCTCTTGCCTCCCCTGTCTCTTCCCCCCTCCCCCCCTCTCCCTCCCCTGTCTCTTCCTGCCCTCTCACTCCCCTGTATCTCTTCCGCCCTCCCATGTGTCTCTTTGCGCATGCGCAAATCCGTAACTTTTAACATAGTGTTACCGACAACCTCACAATTACGACAACTATTATATGTGATTCTCCCCAGAGCTAAAAAGTCAGCTTGACACATATTCAGAGATTCATGAATGTCATAATGCTCCAAAGAAGTTCTCTGAAAGCTGATTTTCTTTTTTTTTTCACAGCCTTGATGAAGCACTTCTCCGCTCATGTGAATCCTAGTGAATCTACCCCATAGATTCTAATATAGACTTCATACAGTATATACCAAT